>JACJUM010005599.1:3205704-3230979 GCA_020976665.1 Heortia vitessoides
TATTCATATTCTGAAATGGTTGGGTCATGTAGAAAGGATGGATGAAACTAGAATGACTGAACCATAAAGCGAAAGTGAATAGAATTGTTTATATTTTGAAAATGTTGGGTCATTTAAAAAAGATGGGTGAAACTAGAATGACTGGACCATATAGCTAAAGTGAATGGAAGTGTTCATAAAGGACTACTTTTTTTTTAAACGTAATTGACAAACAAGGATACAGTCCGCGAAATCGTAAGCCTTTAGACGCTCGTAATATCACAAAGATATTACTACTACTTACTACTACGATACTACGACGGGGATGCTGCTGTCCATCCCTTCCCTGTGTATTTGAGCTGCACTGTCTCGGATGGATATACCGCCATTTATCGGATCTGGTATCTTACTCGCTTCTTACAATACCTGGTACAGAGGGAGGTGCTATTCTACTCTGCCGGTACCTCTCAGCAATATGAGGCCTCATTCTATTGTTATTTTTATTGTTTTAACGTTTTGGATAGCCAAATTGTATGAATACAGCACATGAAGTCTTGCATTGAAGGTCTTATGCGTTAGTACCTCACTCTACCGCCAAACAGAAGTGTTCGCATTTCTGTGTTCCGGTTGGAAATAGGACAGTCAATTACTGGGTAAATGTGACATAGTATCTTTAGTTCACAGGGTTGGTGAAACGCTAGTGATATCTTTGTGATGTCACTAGCGTCTGGCTGCGGTTACGATGGTAAACGTAGATGGTAGACGACCGTATCCTTTTTTGCTAACTTCATAATAATATTTATTATTATTTTTTAATTTAATCCCAAAAGTTAGTATACATGTTGTTTTCGCAATTATTCATCTGAAATTCAGTATGAAGATGCTTCATTGAAAATCAAGAAACACGTGTAAATCATTTTTTTTATCACCCCTTAAGGGGGTAAAAGTAGGGTGCAAAGTTAGTATGAAAGTTCTACAAGATAAAGCGGGTGAAACCACGGGGCGTTGCTAGTTCATCATATAAACGCTGATAGTTTCATGACCTTTAATGGAAAATCTCCTGCTAATCTCGTATGTATTTAAAAAACCGTTTCAATATATGTTGCGTAGTTTAAAAGATACGAACAGAAGAAGAAACAACTTTGTTTAATACTACAAAGTGAAATAAAATAAACCTTACAGTCTATCACATAATAATGTCAATAGACTAATGTAATGTGAAAGTAATAAGAAATACACGCATTCTAATAAAGGTATTTATACTCGAAAAGACGCGAGGTACCGGCAAAGTAGAATAGTACCTCTCCCTATACCAAGTATCGTAAGAGGCGACTAAAGTACCATAACCGACAGATCGGTGTATATCCAAAACTGTGCAGCTCAAATGCATAAAGCGGGGATGGGTAGCAGCATTCCCGTCGCGAAAGCTGCAATTTGCGATTGCCAACATGCTTGACCAGCGCGGCAATTATGGGCAACATACCCTGGCATGATTAGGGAGGCCCATGTCCAGCACTTTCAATGGCTGGTATGATGAAACTCAAAGAATGTTCGAGCATTAATTCTCGCCCAAACAATAATCCATTGACGCAGAAATTTAATTTTATAAATAACACTAAAACTTGTTATTTGGACATATGTTTGCATAAAAGTTATTGTAATTAAATGCGGATTGTTATGTACGTCAGTTTGTTTTACGGTGTACGCATGCCGGATGGTTTTATCTGAATATATATCATCAGCTATAAGACGTCCACTGCTGGATATAGGCCTCCCCAAGTGATCTCCAATAGGACCGGTTGTATGCGGCCTTTGTCCAGAACGATCCTGCGGTTTTAGTCAGATCGTCTGTCCATCTTGTGGGTGGACGCCCTACGCTACGCTTGTCGGTACGTGGTCTCCATTCTAGAACCTTACGACTCCATCGACCATCGGTTCTGCGAACCAAATGCCCTGCCCACTGCCACTTCAACTTATCCGCCGGGCAATTTCGGTAACTTTGGTTCTGTGACGAATATATATACACAAGTATATATATAGTATATATCAGCTACATTTTTTCGGATAGATATACCGCCATCTGTCGGTTCCAGTATCTTAGTCGCCTCTTACAACACCTGATACAAAGAGAGGTACTATTCTACTCTGCCGGTACCTCACGGCTATGCTGGTACCTCACCCATCTTATTATTTACATACTGACTGTGTACAGTCCGTAAAATATGCCATGAGGTACCAGCAAAGTAGAATAGCGCTTCCCTCTGGACCAGGTCTCGTAAGAGGCTACTAAGGTACCAGAACCGGCAGATGGCAGAGTATTCATTCGAAGGTGGGGATGGGCAGCAGCATCTCGGTCTCGATAGCTCCGCTCTGCGATTGCCAACTTGCCCAACGCGGTAATTATGGGCACAATTCTCCCATTCTATGTCCTACACCTATATCCAGCAGTGGACTTTATCATGTATTGGTGGAATGGGAGGTACTATTCTACTCTGCCCGTACCGCACGGCTAAAATAATAATTAAAATAAAAATCAGTATTTGCCAGATAGAATTTGTTATTTAATTTTCATTTAAAGCATTCGCTGATGCCGCAACGTCTGATCGTTTATGTCATCATCGTGGACGATCGTGCTTATATCCGAAGGTACCGTGTGTGCCTGAAAATATATAAACACAAGCTGATCAATTACAGGTGAAAATTTAAGGCTGTATGTTTTAGGCTAGATAATAAAAAAAATATGTTTAAAAAAATGTTTTTTAAAAATAGACAATAAAAGACAGTTTTGGTTAAAAATAGACAGTAACCGATTCTCAGACCCACAGAATAAGAAATGTTTTATGTCGTGTGATCGCACAAAGCATGCTATGTAAACCTACTTATTGTACACTTTGTTTTAAGTTCCGGCTTTTGTATACATATTTTCACGGTGAATTAAATACTGGCTTACCAATAAATAAATACAAGAATGATAAGTATTCATACCTCATGAGTATGTTCGGTAATTGTTTTCTGGGGTGTCTCCAAGTCGTTGTCACCCGGCTGTCTGGTCGATTTGTGTCCGTCAGCTTCGTTCTCAAAATACTTGATATAGTTGTGGATCAATTGCCTAGATTCATAAAATAAATGTGCCACCATCATACCAACGATTAAAAGTCCACTGCTGGACATAGGTCTAGACTGTGTAGACTTCACAACGAATTAAGCGCGAAAACTACAATAGCACAATACAGGCTAGACCTAGACCTAGTTTAGGTACTTAAGCATCAAAATAAATATAAGTTTAGGATACCTTTTGTTCAATAAAGTTTTTATTATTATTATTAATTTTTATCGTACCTTGTTAAATTCCAATTTAAGTGTTTATAGTTTGTATTTATCAAATATAATGTCTATGCCGTGCCGTGGTACCAGCAAAAGCCGTGTAGTACCGGCAAAGGAAAATAGTGCCGCCTTCTGTACCATGTGTCGTAAGAGGCGACTGAGGTACCAGAACAGACTGACTGACTGACATATATATAATATGTCAGTCAGTCAGTCAGCTTCTCCTTTTATATAGATCTAAACTACTAACGTTACGATTAAAAAAATATACGTAAAGAAATATTTTTCTTTTATCTGTATATGCGCGCGCACTGTTAGCGTGTCGCGTCAATCGAGTTGTCATTGTCAAATACAAATTTTCAAAAATCTTTTATATATATATAATAGATATATATGTCAGTCAGTCAGTCAGCTTCTGCTTTTATATAGATCTAAACTACTAACGGGATGATTCAAAAAATATACATAAAGAAATATATTTCTTTCATCTGTATATGCGCGCGAACCGTTAGCGTGTCGCGTCAATCGAGCTGTCATTGTCAAAGACAAATATTTTCTGTACATAAAATGTTATTATAATTTTCTTTTAGTTTAATTGATTAATATTAATTTGTATAATTCGAAAGCTATCTCTATTTACAGAGAAACCAATTGGAGTTTTATTTTGTTTTTTTATAAATTTTGTTTTATAAATTGTCCTTTATTTATATATACGTGTTTCATGCCCTTTATAAAGAACGTTTTTACTGAATTTTATTCTAATATCTTTGAAAGTAGCAAACTTAGTAGTTAATAGGTACTTTTTTGGAAACTTCATCGAATCCGTGAGCACAATTTTCTAGTTTCCAACCCTTATTGTTGGGGCCTACCCTGCGTTCACCTTCAGTCAGTCAGCTTCTGTTTCTATACAGATTTAAACCACTTACCCGATGCATTCAAAAGCAACATCTTTCATAACATTCCTCTCTTGCGGTTTCAAAACACCCCTGTGACTGTAATATTCGTCGATATATTCAACTGATGTGTGATTGTATGTGCTTTCATCGTAGCCATGCACCGTGCCGTTCTCCAGCTGCCTCAGATGTGGAACCGCATCTCGATAAGGGAAAAATCTTCGGCGTAAACTCACAAATTTGCGAGAATGTCTGGAAACGTTTGAAGTACGAATATATAACAACAGTAGTTCTCCCGACTTCATCCACGTGGAATAGTGACTGGGAATTACAGTGGCCTTGCTCGATAAATGTTCAGCCGTCAGGTACTGGTAGAGTGATGGCGGTATAACCATCCGGAACAGTGTTGCTCATATGCACAGGGTGGGGATGGGCAGCAGCACCCCCGTCACGAAAGCTGCACTCTGCAATTGCCAACACGCTTACCCAGCGCGGCAATTAAAGCAAAACTCCCCCTTATTTGGGAAGCAGTGGTCTTCCAATAGCTCGTATGATGACACTGATATAATGTTTCAAATTGGACCAGCGGTTCTTGATATTAGCGTGAGTTGCATTTAAACAGACAAACAAACACTTCAGCCTTACAATATTATAGTATAGATATTGCACCCCTAAATGAGAACTGCAGCAACACAGAACTATAAAATTATGTAGAAGTTTCGAAATTGACGTAATTGATCACATCAGGACCATGACTTACGCATATTTATTTGAAAATAAATCGTTTCTGAAAATGTTGCTTGTTTGAATCTACCTGAAGAAATAAATAAATACGAGTATATTATTTGAAAGTAATATATTTTATTAAAAAGATAAATATTAGTTACCATACCCCTCCGAAACGGCTTGAGCGAATCTATATACGTTTTATATGTATATCCAATAGGCCTGAGAATTACCTGCTACCTAATTTCTTTTAACTTTCGTTTTTTTTTTACTTCAATATTGTTTGTAACGTTGCATGATAAAATACATACATCCCTATCCCATACTTTTCACCCGAAACCCTATTTTAATGGTCATTTTTATTTCATCTATTGAGCTATAGAAGTCCACTGTTGGACATAGGCCTTCCCAAGATAGAGGGATTTTTGCCTACGATTGCTGCGCTGGGCAGGCGTGGTGGCAATCGCAGAGCGCACCTTCGCATCGAGGATGCTGCTGCCCATCCTCACCCTGTAGTATTTAAGCTGCGCTATTTCTGATGGATTTGGATAGTCATTTGATAATTTTATATAATTTATAGGGCAGAACAACGTTTGCCAACTCCGGGCCTGCCAATGACGGGATCAATGGCGCAGATAGAAGTGATCCTACCCTTTGCGTTAAGGGTCGTGGGTTCAACCCCCACACAGGATAAATATATATTATACATTATACTTATTTGTATTTGTTCTGTTTGGATGTTGAATCATCATCATACCTTATGATGGCATAGGCTTATGTCCAGCAGTGGACTTCCAATGGCTAGAATGATGATAATGATGATTGTGATGATAATAATGATGATGATAATGATGATGATATGATGATAATGATGATGATTATTAGATTATGATAATGATGATGATGATGATATGGTGATGATAATGATGATGATAATTATGGTGATAATGATGATGATAATGTTGACGATAATGGTGATGGTAATGATGACGATAATGATAACGATGATGATGTAAATGATGATGATAAACAATCTGATAAAGGACACGGACTTGAAAACAATGTTGTAAATAAAATATATCACTACCTGGTTGGGTCCTTTTTCTCGACTTCCTTCGTAATTTCCTCTGCTTTATCTTTGATTTTGTCTCTACAATAGACAAAGCTGTCGACCAACATGTCCTGAGATATCTTCAATGTTTCTTGAAGCTGCGAAGGGTTTGGATTTTAAAATGATGTGTACATATACATAACGATTTGATAATACCATCATCACCATATCAGCCATAAAAAGTTCACTGCTGAATATAGTCCTAATATATAACTGCCGAGCTGGGTAGGCGTGGTGGTAGAGATCTGCGCGACGAGTATGCTGCTGCCCATCTCATAATTAATCAAAATATGCACTTTTGCCATCTCATCATCAATGGTCACTAATAAAAACACCATGGAGGCGAGAAACAATAAACTTTTTGAAGGCGGTTTGGTCTGCTGCCTTGGAGTTGATTTTTTTCTATATACAAACATAAATCACGCCTGTGTCCCATCGGGGTAGAGGCTATGGATCTCCACTTGTTACAATCTTGGCATACCTCTCTCGCTTCCCTTACTAGTATTAGTGCTTTTATACACGCTCGTGTATTCTTGGTACGTCTGACCTGGCCCTACTTTGAGATCTCTTCTACCTGGTTAAAATATGTTTGCTTCGGGTGTCTTATACCAACGTTTCCATTCAGTTCCGCTCTATATATTTGTGCAATCATTCTACTTTCATCCATCAGTTCTACATGTCCAAACCTGTAGTATCTCCACCGTGTAGTATTTAAGCTGCGCTTTTGCAGATATATAATTGACCTGACACCGTGGTAAGTCGCTTAAAGCACTTGTGTTACGGACGCCAGGTAATAGAGTAATCACAAATATACTACTAATATATATATTTAATACCCTGTCACAGTACAAACACAAATATCATTGTATAAATATTTTCTCGGGGTGGTAATCGAACCCACAACCCTTAGCGCACAAGACAGGATCACTACCATCTATGCTATCGGGCCCGTCAACAGTTATATTATAGTATAAACATTTTAGAAAAAAAAATCCTAACACAGTATTATGTTAATGAAGAAAGTTGACCCGTTTTTCCCATTAATATCAGAATATAGGAAAATATATAGCTTTTATTATTTAATGGTAATGTAAATTTTTATTTGTAAAATATTTTTTTTTATTAGTTAAATAATTTATGAAATTATTCGTAAGAAACGCACAATATATCAATTGTGCCTTATTACATTTCATTTAGGTAAAATATTGTTTGATTTTATGAAATTTCAGGTCCTTATATATGAAATTTACGTTATGTACAGGGGGTTATAAAGTATTTTTTTATATAAAATTATCATTATCATACCAGCCATTGAAAGTCCACTGCCGAACATAGGCCTCTCCAAGAAAGGAGTTCAATAAAATATAATTAATTAATCAAAATATGCACTTTTGCCATCTCATAGGTAGTTTAATGGTCACTAATAAAAACACCACGGAGGCGAGAAACAATAAACTTTTTGAAGGCGGTTTGGTCTGCTGCCTTGGAGTTGATTTTTTTCTATATACATACATAAATCACGCCTGTGTCCCATCGGGGTAGAGGCTATGGATCTCCACTCGTTACGATCTTGGTATACCTCTCTCGCTTCCCTTACTCACATTAGTGCTTTCATACACGCTCGTTTATTCTTGGTACTTCTGAGCTGACCTTACTTTGAGATCTCTTCTACCTGGTTAAAATATGTTCGCTTCGGTCGTCTTATACCAACGTTTCCATTCAGTTCCGCTCTATATATTTGTGCAATCATTCTACTTTCATCCATCAGTTCTACATGTCCAAACCATCTTAACATTCCTTTCTCTATTGTCGTCACAACATCATTTTTTACACCTTTACACCACATCGATCTCTGATCACACTATTCTTTAAACTATCGGAGTGATCTCATTTTGATGGCATTTATTCTACTCGCGTGCTTTATCTGCCATACCCAACATTCACTACTATATCTCAGTGTTGGAACCAACACCATGAACAGCCAGTCGTGTCTTTTAGCTGACTGGCTCCATTAACACTATTTCTAGCTTTCACTCTCCGTTCATATTTGTGCAGTCATTCTACTTTCATCAACACTTTTCCTTGTCCTTCCTCTTTGTCCAAATTCCGGAAAAATTATAATCTGTACGAGCATGGTCCAAGGAGTACGGTGGATGTAGCAGAGATTCCAATTGTAGCTCATCTTACTTAGTGGTTGTTTGTTTTGCAATGTGTGGTCTTGCGTTGTCAAGAAGCAGCAGTGGCCTAGAGCGATTGATCAATCAAGTCAACCTTGTGACTATAAGATATTTTGTCACATCATACCAGGAATTTCTCTGCCTCTCTCACCCAATGCAAGCGACCTTTGTATGAAGTCTACCTCACGTACTAAATATCTTCGTCACAATATCAGCCATAAGACATC
The DNA here is from genome assembly GCA_020976665.1 of Heortia vitessoides. Taxonomy (NCBI): domain Eukaryota; kingdom Metazoa; phylum Arthropoda; class Insecta; order Lepidoptera; family Crambidae; genus Heortia; species Heortia vitessoides. The sequence goes on from JACJUM010005599.1 coordinate 3,214,142, forward strand.
CACTGCTGGACATAGGCCTCCCCAAGTAATGTCTAATAGGAACGGTTGTATCCGGCCTGTGTCCAGCGCGATCCTGCGGTTTTAGTCCGATCGTCCATCTTACGGTTGTGGTTGCGTGGTCTCCATTCCAGAACCTTACGTCTTCATCGGCCATTTGTTCGGTGTCATTTAACGGCTGGTATGATGATGGTTATGATGATGGTTATGATGATGGTAATGATGATGGTGATGATGATGGTGAGGATGATGATGATGGTGATGATGGTTATGATGATGGTGATGATGATGATGATGGTGATGATGATGATGGTGATGATGATGGTGATTATGGTGGTGATGATGATAGCTGTTTTGGATAGATACAACGATATCTATCGGTTCCGGTACCTTAGTCACCTCTTAAGACATCTGGTACAGGGGTACTATTCTACTCTGAAGGTACCCCATCCAGTTTAGTGTTTCTAGAACAGCTAGCTTCAGCTGGTACTAACCTTATCTTTTAGTATTTCCATATAGTCTGGTGACCTTCGGAATTTCCTCAGCACGTCGTTAAAGTTTTCACCATACAACTTCTGCGCTTCATATTCCATATCATATTTACTGCATTCTCCTACTAAAAAAACTGTTAAACCGGGTTTAGTGAGATTTGAAAAAAAATAAAGAAGAATAGCACCTACCTCTTTGCCAGATATCGTAATAGGTTGCTAAGGTACCGGAACAGACAGACACGAAAGCTGCGCTCTGAGATTGGCAACACGCTTGCCCAGCGTGGCAACTATGGGCATAATTCCCCCTTTCTTCGATTCTCCTTGACGGGCTCAGCTTCTGGGCTTCACTCGGAACGAATATTTATATGATGATATTTATGTTTGTTCTGTGTCTGGGTGTTAAATACATGTATTTAAATAGTATACTTGTGATTGCTCTATTGTCTGATGTCCGTAACACAAGTGTTTTAAACACTTTACAGAATCAGGTCAATGCATGAACATTCGAGGGACTAGAAGTCTTTTTAAATTCTTAACGTCAATGTAAGGTTTTGGACTCAAATTTTTTTAACAGACTATATATCCCTATGATCAGAGCATATTATCCGAAGGTCGTACATTCGAATCTCACTCGAGGCCATAATTTTTTAATTTAAATACCGCTAGTACTTTCAAGCACTGGTGTCATTCCTAAGCACCTACCCCTTTACTATGCCTTACGAACCCTTGACTTACCAGAAAGCATTTACATCACTATGCAGAAAGCGGCAATTATTAATACCTGCCGCATTGTCCGAAAGTTCTTGCAAAATGATACTCCTCCCCCCTATCATAATCCTGAAGTTCACTTAGCCTAAGCCTGAATATAAAATACAATCATGTGAAAAGTGAACGTCGGCAGTTGTGCCAGTATTTAAGTGTGTTACAGCTGCCTGGTCTTCCATCATGTTCAATAGATAGATATATATACATAGCAATTTATGACCCAAAATTAAAATAATAAATTCATTGCAAACTTTAATATAATTAAAACTGGACAAAATGTTAAGAAAGGAAAAAAAAGCACTTGTTGAACTTACAAATGAGTTAACAATACAGAGTAAAACAGAAAAAAACAAAACACAACAAAGAAACATACACATAACACCATTGACAAAATCAAATACTAAGTGGAATTGCTAATTAATGTTTTTTATTAAGTCTCTCACTTTTTGAACATAAATTAGTAAAATTATGTATATGTGAACGTATTTAATATGATTTTCAAACTTTAAATGTCTAACATGACATACGTATGTTTGGAAACCATTGTTCATTCTCTCATTTGAATGTGTATCGTAATAATGTGCTAGTTACAAAATAAAAATTAATTCGGGACCAAAATTTATTTAAATATCTCTAATATAATTAACTATACTAATATTATATTCTTATTTCCTCTTAACAAAGAGTAACCATTTGATTGCTTGTTTATTACTATTTTAATGAAAAATCATCATAGAGTAACATAGGGTATGTCTAAATAAAAAGAAAATAGATTCCTAAAAATTTGTGTACGTTTGTAGCAAATAAACTTAAAAACAAGAGAACCAAGTTCAAAAACACTTTTATTATTGGAAAGTTCCATGACCAGGAAGTAACATTAAGTTTTTTTTTTATAATTCACGGATGATAACGGAGATATATGTGTGAAAAGAGTTTAAATGTTTAACTCAATTACCGGTTTCAAATATCTAGCTAGTATGTTATATACCATTATTTATAAGTACCCAGCGTTTGTCCGGTTCTATTACACAACCCTATTACCCTTTATGCACAAATGCAGTTAAAAACTGTGTTCCTTTAACATACACGCGTTGCAATTTCATATCCAGTATGCGTGATTGTTGCAGAGGCGCAGACGTGTGATTCCGCTTTTGTTCCCATACGAATGATGAGGGAACATGATATGTAGAACGCGTGTTCTAGTTTCTAATGTGTATACGCATTTGAATCTAGAATACATTAATTGTTTATTTACCAGCTTTCTCAACAAATGAGTTGTGAGAATTAGAAAATTGCAGTATTTATACATGTATCCCACAAAAAGAACTTATTTTGTGTCTTTTTACAAGGGTTAGTAATTTAAAGCTTATCGTCAGAACAATGTTCCTGAAATGTTTCTGGTTCCGGATATTTTATGATATAAGTGAATATGGTGTAAGTGTAAGTAATTAAGAGGATTAAGAAGCATACAGTCCGCGTGATAGTAAACGTCACTGCATCCTATAGACCCTCGTAATATCACAGGGATATCACTACCGCGACCAACATTGTGACTTGAAGATATCATGTCAAATTACCAGGTCATTTCACTGTTTCTCACACCGTTAAACACAACGAACACTGCTATTTGCCGGTAGAAATAGTTTAGAGTGAGGGTACTAATGCAGAAGACCAGCTCTATGAGGTCTACCTCATGCTTCCGAAAGTTTGGTGACTCCAAACTTATATTTATTAGATTTTTTTATTAGATACTTATAGATATAAGGACAATCGGAGGATAATTATCATCACCATATCAACCATTAGAAGTCCACTGCTAGACATGGCCTCATCAAGAAAGGGGGAATTTCACCCATAATTGCCGCGCTGGGCAAGCGTGTTGGCAATCGCTGAGCGCAGCTATCGTGACATGGATGCTGCTGCCCATCCCCGCCATGTGCATTAAGCTGCATTGCTTCGAATGGATATACCGCCATCTGTCGGTCCTGGTATTTTAGTCGCTTCTAACGAGACCTGGTACCGTGAGAGGTATTATTCTATTAAGCCGGTACCTGACGACTGGACTTAGGCCTACCCAAGGAAGGGAGAATAGCGCCCATAATTGCCGCGCTGGGCAAGTGTATTGGCAATCGCAGAGCGCAGGTTTCGAGATGGGCATGCTGCTGCCCATCCCCACCCTGTGCATTTGAGCTACACTGATTTGGATAAGTATACCGCCACCTCTCTGTTCCGATGCCTTAGTCACCGCCTGATACAGAGGGAGGTACTATTCTACTGTGCCGGTACCTCACGGCACAATTGGAGGATATTCAAGAAGATAAATATACTTACCTGTTGCAGCCACTATTAAAAATATTATATGAAATTGCATATTTGATATTTTAGAGCTAGTCGTCAAAAATATAGCGAAATATAAAAAAGGGCATAAAGTAAACCATTTTATATTATCGAAAATGCTTGATACATTCAATTTCTGCTTTTGTAATCCAATATATATGTGTTTATATTGAATGAAAACTAAATCAATACATATATATAATAAAATATATGCTGCTGCCTATCCCCGCCCTGCGCATTTGAGCTACTCTGTTACGGATGGAAATACCGCCGTCTATCCATTGTGGTACCTTAATCGCCACTTGCCTTAAAAATTGCCGCGCTAGGCAAGCGTGTTGGCAACGCAGAAAGCAGCTATCGCGACAGGGATGCTGTTTCCCTTCCCCGCCCTGTGCATTTGAGCTACACTGTTTCGGATATACCGCCATCTGTCGGTTCTGGTACCTTATCCGCCTTTTAAGACACCTACCTGGTGCAGGGGGTGGTCTTTTACTATTCTGCCGGTACCTCACGATAGGTTAGTCGTGATCTAAAAGTAAAATACATGTATTCTCGTATCGCTCCAACTTCATACATCAAAGTCTATTATATATCCATACTTAAATATGTAAATAAAGATATATTACACGCTTCGAAGAATTTCAAAGGTACTTTTGAATTGTCAAAAAAAAAACTTTAAGAGAATTGATTTGCTAATTACGATTTCACACAAATGACCGATGACCTTGACAACCAGTGTTACAAGAATCATTTAAACAAATAGGTCATTGAGTGTCCTACTTAAATACTAGTCTGCCGGCACCAGACGGGTCTTTTAACAACGTTAATAGCAGGTTCATTACGCGAGCCACTTGTAAAGAAGCTGCAAGAAAGCCTAATTGTGATATGGTTCCAATAACACCTAATGGTAGGTATTATTGGACCCATACCGGCGTCGGCGCTATCAAACCGTTGTCTTAATAGTAGATGTTATAGCATTTCAATTCGATTCCCAAGCATTCATCATATCAGCCTTAAAAAGTTTACTGTTGACTTACGCCTCCCCAATAGGTAAGTATTTTTGCCTTAATAGCCTTGCTGGTCAGACGTGATGGCAATTGAAGAGCGCAACTTTGCTACTAGGCTGCTGCCCATTTCTCCTACCCTGCAGTTTTTAAAGAAACTCTCTTCGGATCTGTCGGTTCTGGTACCTTAGTCGCCTCTTACGACACCTGGTGTCGTGGGAGGTACTGGTAATATACCCAACTTAATTACCTTGGAGTAATTTATAGTCGAATGCAGTATTATTGAAAGAGTATCGCGGGCAGCTCATGCGTAGTTCAATAAATTTATCTGACTACCCAGTAATATGAAAGACAGATGAGAGAAATTTGCTCATAATTGCCGCGTGGGCAAGCTGCTGCCCATCCCCACCATCTGCATTTGAACTATACCGTTTCGGATGGATATACCGCCATCTGTCGGTCTCAATACCATAGTTCTACTCTGCCGTTGCCTATCGGCTTATGCAGCCGGTATCGCTATTCAAAAATAAGGGTTGGTGATAGAAGGTTAGAAATTTAGGGCTGTAAGTATTTTTAATGGCACGTTATAAAAAAAATAAATTGTGCATAACAATAAAAATAATGTTAGGGTTGGATAAGCTTTATCGCTTAGGGGTTTGAAGTCGGTAGGTGCTTTCTTCAGATAGTAAATCAAACGAACGATAAAGTACTGGATGTATATTTGACGGTTAACTATTACAGAGATTAAGACGTGACTGACTAACTTATTGTATATTATAAAGAAAAGTATGATGTATTGATAATGAGTTAAATTTGGGGATGGTGCCGCGTGCAAATGTATGATACAATTATGTGACTAATTACAAAAAGGCACAGGGGTGTAAAAATAGATAGTAGAAGATTCTCAGACCTGCAGTATAAGCAAATAAAATTACATAAGAATCAGTCAAGCCGTTTTGGAGGATTATTGTTATGAGTATCGCGGGTAGCTCGTGTGTAGTTCAATGAATTTGAGTTATCGGTAGTCCTGGCATTGGGCGAGATAATTCATCTGACTACCCAGTAAGATCCGTTTCTACCTACACCGTACACCAAGTCAATTATTCACTAGGTATATCTATTTGTCTCGGCCTGCATCTTATTCTTGCCAGAGGACATTTTTTACTAACTCTTATTTAACTTGCAATGTTAGTATGTACAAGTATAATTATGTCTCTCAATTTTAAAGTTATCTTCAACCGATTCAATGTCCAGTTTGGGTGATTGCGCCTCTTGTTGTGTGACGTCATTCTAAATCCAATATGGCGATATTCCCAAGATGGCAGAGCAATTATTTACATGAATATAATACTAGCAGACCCGTTGAACTGATTTATAACCTAGAGACCAACTGCAGTGCCATCTTAAATTATATTAGCCAAAAAAAGTCTACTGTGGGACAAAGGCCTCCCCAACCAATTGATTGGATTTGTGCCCATAATAGCCGCGCTAGGTAGGCGTGGGTAGGCGCAACTTCGCGTCGAGGATGCTGCTACCCATCCTCATCTTGTAGTATTTAAGCTGCGCTATTTCAGATGGGTATACCGCCATCAGTCGGTTCCGGTACCTCAGTTCGTGGTATAGAGGGAGGTAGAATTCTACTCTGCCAATACCTCACGGCACCACTTGAATTCACAGAAATTTGTTTAAATCAATCCAACCGTTTAATTGCAGTAAAAATAAATAGCATATATTCAAAATTCTTCATTGGTTCTTTCCTACGTTATAAATGAAACTGATGTGCAACATTTCAAGTTACTAACCGTTATAACTAAGGCCCTGCTTGAATATGTCAGTCAGTCAACTTCTCATTTTATTATATTCTTCCCATTTAGATTTAGTATCAAATTCAGCATCGCTGATTGCATAAAACCTATAGAAAAATATAAATGTGTGTCTATGCCTACACAGATTTAGACGTGGTATTTAGAACTTCGAGGGATTACGAGAATTAATCATAGGTAGATATACCGCCAGACGGTGGTATATCTATTCCTGTACCTCAATCAACTCTTACGACATGCCTGGTACAGGGTAATGTACTATTCTTCTTTGCCGGTATCTCTCGGTAAGAACCTAGTAACACAAAGTACTTCAAAATATGAACAAAACTGAAACTAACGCATTAACAATGCTCCATTAAAACATTACGTCCGCATGAATGATAACTGTCTTCACATCGATACAGATTTAAATCATCTCCCAAAATCTAGTTCAAGTTATTAAATATGCGTGTATATGTAAGAAAATAAAAGGTTCTGACGACCACTCTTATTATTAACCGACCACTGTGGGTATCTAATCGACCACTATCATTATTAACCGACCACTCTCAACAATTAACCGAGTACTCTATTTTTATAATTGACCTAATATTTTTCTTTGATTACTTATCATGTTTTACAATTTGCTATGTTTATGTACAGACGCGCGGCTTGCACTATATTATTTTATGTATTGATTTATACGCAATTGTGATAGCAGTGGGTTGTAGCGTAGGAAACAATGTTTGTTGTGAGAAGGAAAGCAATAAAAGCGATCGTGAAAAAATATTAGATCAAATCTCGTGTAGCTAGGGATGGGTATAGTTATTTTTTACAATGATTTCTAATTCCATATAAATATCACTTATGTTACTCGCTGATAATGATTAAAAATAATTTACTAAAGCACAACAGATGGCGGTATATATATCAGAAACAGTAACTCAAATGTACAGGGTGGGGATGGGCAGCAGTACCCGTCGTGAAAGTTGCTCTCTGCGGTTGCCAACACGCTTGCTCAGCGCGGCAATTATGGTTAAAAATTTTCACTTGTTTGGGAATTCCTATGTCTTCTTCTTCCTATGTCAGTGGACTTCCAATGGCTGATATGATGAGAAAGCGAATTTTCCCTACCGGAAATAGAGGGTCCAAACGGCCAGCACTTCAGTTAAATTTAGAATTAATTTCAAATGTTTGTTGTTTTTTTGTACCTTCCCTAAAGTTGTTTTAAAATTGAGTTCACGTTATCGTCGATCGTAAAAGTGTTTTAGCCGTTGTGATGTTAAACGGAAATTTTTATTTAGAAAATTATGTTCACGATCCATTTTATATTGGGTAAGTTAGTTTATATAATCTTTCAATAACACTGGCCTCCAGCAAATGGAGGGCTGCACAGAGCATTTTTATATTTTTCAAATTTTTGGCACGACAACGAAATACAAACCAAAATTTTATGACTAATTATTACTAAATTTGCATTTTAAAAACAACCGAGCACACCATTTCTTAAGTATATGTTATTTTATTATCATCATCATCATACCAGCCATTGGAAGTCCACTGCTGTACAGGCCTCTCCAAGAAAAGAGGTCTTTGCCTAGAATTGCCGCGCTGGGCAAGCGTGTTGGCAATTGCAGAGCGCAGCATTCGCGATGGGGATGCCACAGCCCATCCCCGTCCTGTGCATTTGAGCTGCACTGTTTCGAATGGATACATCGCCATCTGTCGGTTTCGGTACCTCACTCGTCTCTGACTACATCTGTTTCAGGGGAGGTACTATTCCATTATGCCAGTACCTCACGACTAAATTAATATGATGATATTTGTGTTTATTCTGTTTGAGTGTTGTATATATGTATTTAAAAATTATATTTTGTGATTCTTCTGTTGTCTGATGTCCGTCACACAATTACTTTAAGCGACTTACTGTAGAGTGAATATAATACTTAATTACATATAATTAACGACGAGACACTGAACAAATACAACCATTTATGATACAAATATTTGTGCTAGTAGTGATACGGGACACTTGGCTTGGCAAATGAAATAGTCTCTACTGCTTGCACCATCGGGCTTCTCAATGTATAAGATGTTGTGTGAATAAATAAAACTTTAAAGAAAATAACTTTAATAATGTTGCATAGATGTGTGATAATTTAAACACTGACCTATACATTTGCAAATGAGTGCACTTCACAGAATGCATGATGTGATTTCGAGAGGTAGTATAAAGAACAGTGTGATAAGTTTGGACATGTATATAGAATAGATGACAGTAGAATGACAGCACAAATATATAGAGCGGAGGTGAATGGAAGAGTTGGTATAGGAACCGAGGCGAACATATCTTAACCAGGTAGAAGATGTAATAAGGAACGGCCAACGAAAGGTCAAGGTCAAAGAGAAATTCATAGTCTCTGCTACTCTGATACAGGCGTGATTTTTATATTTTTGTTATGTGTGTGTGTGTTTCATTTACAGTAATAATAAATGTAGTTGCCTGTGCTGTTGATAAAGAAACAGAAGCGGATTACAAGAATGAAAAAAGGAATAGAGAAGAACTAGCAAGAATAATACACGATGTAAACGAAGAGTTTCACAATGAACCAAGAATTGAAATAATTGATACAGCAAATCAAGAAAACGGTGAGATTAATGTTATTTTATCTGTATAAATAAATATTGATGTTGCTAAAGGTAATAAACTTGACCAATTAGTCATTCTTTTCCAAATTTTTCCACACGGGAAGTGTTTTAATTGAGAGAAAAATGGTGATAGTATAATTTAAAATAAATTATAGTAATTAAATTTTAAATATAAACAAGACTTATAGTGTCAAACTGTTAACGTCAACTTTTAATATCAATATAAAGAAATTAAAACACAACGTAACCGGATTAACAAGATACTGCCAAGACAAAGTATAAACGATCTACTAGTTCTTTAATATAAATCTATTAGATGCTTTTCTATTAGATACTGAAACACATCGCAAAGTAACTATAGTCCTTTAAATGTAGCTTGGATCTAGATTTAGAATGACAGCTGTCAAGCTAGCAGCTTGTCAGCTGTCATCATAATCATCGTGTCATCCGTTAGAAGTCCACTGCTGGACATAGGCCTCCTCAAGAAACAGGGAATTTCGCCCATAATTGCCGCGATGGGCAAGCGTGTCCCGCTCTATGTATTTGAACTACACTGCTTCGAATGGACATGATGACATCTGTCATCCCTTACGACTCCTGGTACAGAGGGAGGTACTATTCTACGCTGCCGGTACCTCACGACAAGCAACCGTGTCTCAACGTATCAGCCATTAGAAGTCCACTGCTGGACATAGGCCTTCCTAAGAAATGGGGAATTTGCCCATAATTGCCGCGCTGGGCAAGCGTGTTGGCAATCTTAGAGCGTAGAGCTGTCCTTTGTGGTACCTTAGTCGTTCTAGTTCGATCGTCGTTCTTATGACACCTGCTAAAGGGAAGGTACTATTCTACTCTGCTGATACCTCACGGCTATGGCACGATGACACATTCGGTGTCCCCATCTTTTGCGTCAAAAGTCGTAAGTTCGACTCCACCCAAGGGGTAAATGAGGAGTATTTATTTTTGTTATGTGTTTCATGTTCAATCCAACAATCTTGTTCAATACCAACCAGGATAAATGCAGTTGTCTATGCATGAGGTAGACATTATATTATGCAGAGGTACTTCACTCTCACCTATTTCTACCGTCAAGGAGCAGTGTTGGCATTGCTGTGTTAAGGTTTGAAGAGGTGGTGAAATAACTGTGTTATGTAATATGTCTTCAATGTTGTTCAATGCTGTCATTCTTCATGCTTGTTTGTCGACTCCGATCAATGCTGAGTGAATTTTGTTTGCAGCGCTGGGCAGGCGTAGTAGAAATCGCAGAACGTAGATTCGTGGTGAGGTTGACGCTGCCCATCCTCGGAAAGTTCTATTTAAACTACGATGAAGATAGTCCTTTCATCAGTTCTAGTACAGTCGTCTCTAGCGACACCTGGCGCTTGGGGAGGTACTACTCCACTCCCACGTCACAAGATTCATATGTATTAAATCATTGTGAATTTATTTTACAGAACTGAAAACCGACGACGACAATGTCGAAGATTTAATTAAACAACTTGAGAATAATTACAATTCAAAGAAAAAACCGATCAAAGCATTGGACACGGTTAAAATTCACTACATAAAGAACCCTAAGGTCCTTAAGGATTACGTCAGGAACCTGAAGGAGAGGTAATTATCTAATAATAATATTCATACCACATCTAACACATTGACCTGACTCCGTGCTAAGACTACAGAGGAATCCCAAATATAGTAATTACTACTTACGATACTATATTGAACACCCAGACACAGAACAAACACAAATATCATCATATCAATATTTGTCCAATTTCGGGTGGGGATCAATCCCACGACGCAGATGGGTTGGGATGGATGGATTTGGCACAGATGGTAGTGATCCTATCTCATGAGTGGGTTCGATTCCCACCAAAATTATAATATATAAATAAAATATTTATATGACAATATAAATATTGTGTTAATTAATATTGTGTTTTATCTGTGTCTGGGTGTTAAATATATATATTTAAGTAGTATATTTGTGATTCCTCTGTTGTCTGGCGTCCGTAACACAAGTGCTTTAAGCGACTTACCACGGTGTCAGGTCAATGTATGAGATGTTGTGGGAATTTATTATTATTAATGTTAAAAGTATATTTGTTGCACATTCACGCCGGAACGGATAAACAGAAATGGCTAAATTTTGGAACAACGCATAGGCTTCTTTTTATCCTTTAATCATGGTTCTATAAGATATAACTGTCATCATATTTTTTAACGATCTGACTAAAACCGCAGGATCGCGCAGGACACAGGCCGCATACAATCAGTCTTATTTGAGATCTTTTGGGGAGGCCTATGTCCAGCAGTGGACTTCCAAATGCTGGTGTGATGATGATAACGATGTAAGGAATAAACACGCAAAACAAGTGGACCGATTTCAAAAATACTTTCAACATTAGGAAGCTATATGACAGTGAAATGCCAATCGGCAGCCATGTTCTTTTTGGGACAGTGTGTATACTTGACAATTTAGCTTAAGAGTTTTCGTAGTAAAAGACAGGAAGGGCGGCCTATGAACCGCAGTGGGTATCCATTGGCTGATATGATGAAATCCTGAATTACGTGTGATAACCAAATCAATCACCGCGGAACCCTTTTTTTCAATATTTAGTAATAAAAAAGCCTATTAAATTGGGAAAACGGGGTTGCAAGTTTTTGAAAAAATCACTGTTTTAGTCTCTGACACGTGTGAACAAATTGTTTCTTTTTATTAGACAAATTCGACAAACAAGCATATAGTCCGCGTGATAGTCAGCGCCATTGTAGCCTATACACGCTCGTGATATCACAAGGATATCACTAACGCGTTGCCAACCTTGTGAATCGAGGATATTATGCCACATAACCTTTTAATCAGCTTTTTCGACGGGGAAACTGCTGCCTATCCCCGCCCGGTTTGGATATATACATATCGATATCATTCTAAAATGCGAGTTACTGAGTTCAAATTGACTATAACAACAAAATTGACTGTAAGAATTTGAGAGATTTGAGTTGATCTACTTAGCTCACCGTACTTGAGGAGGTACTATTCTACTCTGCCGGTACCCCACGGCTAATTACAGATTTACATATTTCAATTCCAGCTCGAGTAAGTCGGATAGCCGCGATACAAGCGACCACAAAACTGACAGACGCACCAACTACGTCAGGAGATATGAAGGAATCGGCGAACAAGGTTGGGATGGGGATAAGCCGTCACAAATGCGAATTGGCAAGTAATTGAACAACATTTTTTTTTTGAAGTCTGAAGGGTGAGAGACGCCGTGAAATTACTGGGTAATGTGACGTAATATCTTCAAGTCACAAGGTTGGGCGCGGTAGTGGTATTCTTGTGATATTACGAACGTGAATAGACCTCTGTGACGCTTACTATCACCTATCACGCGGAGTGTGTGTTTGTTTTTCAATCTGGTCTTATATAATACTAGCTGTGCCCGCGACTTCGTCCGCATGCAGTAGTTTCTTTAGATATCTTACCTTTTTATTTTAACTTATATACACTTTGAATATTATATTTATTTATATATATACCAATCAATAGCCTAAATAATAAGTGTTAAGCTTCTAGCTCTAACAATAGCGATACTTCCATAAATTTTTTCATCCCCCCTTTCGATCCCTTACAACTGTTATGTCGAATGAAAAAGTAGCCTATATCCTTTTTAAGGCTTTAGATTATTTATGTACCAAATTTCAGTAAAATCAGTTCTGTAGTCTAGGCGTGATTGCGTGACAGACAGACTGTTACTTTCGGATTTATAATAATAATAATAAATACTTTATTATACACCAAACATAAAAATACATGAAAAAAAGTAATTATAAAGTACAATGGGCGGCCTTGTCCAGGCAGCCTTTGGATGGCAAAAGTAAATGAAACAAAGAGGTAGTAGGAAGTGTCAATATGATAGATAGAAAAATATATTAAATATACATAATATAAATAAATTGTTTGTATTTTATGAAATATAATTAGATATAACTATAATGATAGAAAGTGAACCTTCACCGACCGTTTAAAACACAGGCAGGGACTGCGTGCATCTAATATTAAGCGAGAGTGCATTCCACAAACGAACATCCTGGGCCGTAAAGGACTTACTAAAAAACGTTCTAGAATGCACAGGCGTTTTCAGTAAAAGGTTCTCTGATGACCTGACAGATGTTTCGTAACTGTTATATATACGTACAGATAAAGATAAAAGATAACTATTAACCAAGCCTGCCTGATCAGTAGTGGGAGTGAGTTTCATAGCTTAATAGCTTAGAAAGTAAGTAGCCGTGAGGTACCAGCGGATGTCGTAGGAGGCGACTAAGGTACCAAAACCGACAGATGCAAAAAATTAAGCTCAAATGTATGGAGCGGGGATGGACAGCAGCTACCCTGTCGCGAAAGCTGCGCTCTGCGATTGCCAACACGCTTGCCCAGCGTGGCAATTATGGGCAACATACGCCCTTTCTTGGGAGTTGTTCTATATCGTCAAGTTCAGCCAGAGTTAGCCATGTAATCACAAAAAATATGCCTATTTAGAACAATACATTAGAGACTTCTAACATGATCAGTGTTTCTCTACTATATTATCAATATATACATATAAACCTTCCTCTTGAATTACTCTATTTAAAAAAAACGCATCAAAACCTTTGCGTTGTTTTAAAGATCTAAGCACACATGAACAGACAGCACTATGTCACTTTGATTTACTATATATAAAATATTCATAGAAAGTGATAAACGAACGGCCTGTGGCGTCAAAGAAAGGCTTTATTAAAATTGTTATTTGCCTAATCTTCTAGAAGATTAGGTGTAATATTGGAATGGCTACCACTAATACTGGCAAGGTTTCGCATTGTCATATCAGAAATCGGAAGTCCAAAGGGTAACTTTGCCCGTAATTGCCATCTTGGAAATTACACGGCTGTAGTATCTGCTGCTGCTGGACATAGGCCTCTCCAAGAAAGGAGATATTTTGCCCATAATTACTGGGCAGGCGTGTTGGCAATCGCAGAGCGCAGTTATCGCGATGGGGATGCTGTTGCCGCCACCCCCCTGTGGATTTTAGCTACACTGTTTTAGATGCATATACTGCCATCTGTCGGTTGTGGCACATTAGTCGCCATAACGACACCTGGTGCAGTGGGGGGTACTATAACTATTCCGTACCTAACAGCCCTGAGGTACTGTAGTATATACCAATATTATTTCGAGAAAGGTGCTCCAAATATTGCATAACTGTGCTGATTGTCAGTTCTTTTGCCTTGAGATATGAGTGTCGAATTTTACATAATGTCAATTTATACTTTCAGCATCCAATAGGAACGACGAAGAAGGATTCCGTGAGCGTAATGAGAAGAAAAGCACTCCGCCCGACGATGTAGCTTCTCCATTAAAACATACTGAGGACTCGATGGAACTCCAAAAGCGAAGAGATCGTCTTAAAGACATAGTAAAAGACAGAGACAACTCCAGACAATACCAAAAGAAAACAATATCCGAGAAAAAAGACAGCAATTGGGACTCGCCAATAGAAAACACAGAAGACAATTTAAGATATAAGACATCTAGGGACTGGTACAATGATGAAAAGAAGAAAGAGAGAGAGAGGGATAGGCAAAACGCTAGAGAAATAAAAGATAAACTTACTGATATAAAATCGAGACAGGTGAAAAAATTTGAACAGTGGAATAAACCAGTCAAATCTTTTAAGGACGAGGAACGTAAACCAACAATAAAGAAGACGGACTGGGTGAGAGAAAGGATTTCAAAGCTTGATAATGAATGGGACAACGTCAGACAACCCACCTATGAAAAGGTATGGAAGGAGGCAGTTAAGACTTCAAGAGGTAGTTGGCAAAGAGAAGAAGTAGCGCCTTACAAACAGAAGAACCGGGAAAAACATCGCCCGGAGAGATCTGGTGGTAGTTTTTTCTCAGTTGGGCGAACTTCTATCCCATTTAAGGGTAACAAAGGAATTTATGAGAACGATAAGTGATTTATCAGTTTTATTTTTGTTTTATTTTCTCTGTACAAATTGAATCAATATCTAGTTAAGAACGAGTTGTAAGTTTTATTGCCATTTGAAAATATCTGTCAGATATGCATAAGGTTTATCAGTATGACATTGGGTTTCCGTATACTAGAATAGTACCTTCCCCTGTACCAGGTGTTATAAGAGGTACCGGAACATAAAAAAGATGATGATGATATTTTTCACATAATTGCGACGGGGATGCATAGGACCAAACATAAGTTTATGTACTATCAGTGTCCGCGACTTTGCCTACGTAGGATAGCAATACGGGAGGTATTATAGCCTTTTTTGATAAATGAACTATCCAACACTGCAAGAATTTTAAAAATCAAACCAGCAGTTCCTGATTTTAGCGCGTTCAAACATACAAACAAACTCTCCAGCTTTATATTATTAGTAAACATTATAAATCCTCTACATAAATCTCTTATCATCTTAGTAGTTGTAAAACGACGACTGCTGGACATGAGCCTCTGCGAAAAAGGAGGAATTAAGCCCTTAATTACTGCCAAGACTAGACAAGCGTTGTGGCAATTGCAGAGCAGCTTTGCGACAGAAATGTGTCTGAGCATCCCCATCCTGTTGTGTTTGAACTGCGCTGTTTCAGATGGATATACCGCTCTCCGTTTGTTTCGGTACCTCAGTCACCTCTTACGTCACCTGGTACAGGGGGAGGTACTATTCTACTCTACTCTGCTGGATATAATTCACTTAAGACATTTCTAATAGGCCCATTTGTAGTGAGTGTAGATGTAGAACTCCAAATATTATTCACGTTCTTGGCACCATCTTATGAATTACCTGCTTACAAATATTAATTCTACTTGAGTTAGACCACTTACAAGATCACCTGCATTGACACCTCAGTCCCACCTATATTTACCGCCAAATAGCAGTGTTTGCATAGCTGTGTTCTGGTTTGAAGGTTGAGAGAGGTAGTGAAATCACTAATGTGATATAATACCTTCAAGTCACAAAGTTGGCTATCCGCTAGTGATACGTTTGTGATATTACGTCTAGCAGCAGCAAGTCTTATTATCACGTAGACTGTATGTTTGTTTGTGGTTCAGGTCCAACACAAAAAGAAAATTCTCTCATTTAAAACAATTCACATTTTCTTTCTTCACTTTCATTCTTTCAACCGGGTCCTGACCACCAAAATATGACAGAAACATGGTTATCCAATTTACATACATACATACATACGTTTCGACGGTTAATTTTTGTTTCTATATATTATTATGTGGGACCTTATCATTTGAAAGAACGTAGCTCAAATGCAAGCAGCAGCATTCCCGTCCCGATGTCCAGCGCGACAATTATAAGCAAAATCTGCCCAAGACCTATGCCCAGCTGTGAACATTTTACGTCTACTAAGATGATGATGATAAATCAGGACAAACATATATACATCACGCATGTATTCCACCGCGGTAGGCAAATACTATGGACCTGCATTGGCTACAATATTGGTATACCTCACTCGCTTCTCTTACGCGTTAGAACTTACACATTCGTTAATCATTTCTGTCCTGCCCCTGTCCTGAATAGGTATTAAAATACATGTTCAAAGGTTGGTAAAGATATGTTCGCTTAGGTTATCTGCCCATTCAGTTTCGCTTTTATCTTCGCAGTCGTTCTACGTTCATCCATCCTTTCTACATGTCCAAACCATCTCAACATTCCATTATCTATTTGTTGTCACTACATCATCTTTCACACCACATCTCTTATCACACTATTATTGAA
>JACJUM010005599.1:3233119-3254608 GCA_020976665.1 Heortia vitessoides
TCGCCTGAATGTGTAAAGCAATTGTCACGCATCTTTGTGCCTGACACACTTTGTGCCTCGCACTCCTCATGTCTCAACCGGACTTTGAAGTATTTGTCGACATCGTCAAATCATTAATAATTAAGCTCGAATAATTTAGTTTTTGTTACAACTTCATAATTGTGTAATTGGGATAACCCGTATAATTATGTTAATAAATAAATAAATATACATATATGTATATACAAGGGAAATAGGGAGTCATAAATATTTGATCACGCCATCACTATAATAGATAACTTATACTTATTATATACTTATACTAATTTGAATTAAATAGTCACCGTTAGGACAAAAAAACGTTTTTCGGATCAGCTAGTAAAAAATAAAACTGCACACTCAATACCTTTTTCCTCTCGAAGAATATATGAATCAGCCATTGCAAACAAAACTGCAAATTACAATTTGAATGTACACTCTTAAATATTTATGGTTAATATTATTAAATATTCTCGACACACACAAATATCATTTACTTGACAATTGAACATATTTATTAGTAACACGTTTGAAAACTCTTTTGTGGTTAACAACCAAGAGCTTCGAACCTATTGCTGGCCTACTCTGACGTCAATTCTAGCGCCTACGAAGAAAGGGGGCGGGGCCTCTCAGAGGTCCGATGCCCGTAATTATCCTGCGTACGCCGCGGCCGCGACCGCGCATTTAGCTACGGTCGCGCCCGCAAGGCTCGCGGGATCTGAGCGGATAAGCCTTATCATCATACCAGTCATTGAAAGCCCACTGCTGGACATAGGCCTCTGCAAGAAAGGAGGTTTTTTGCCCATAATTGCTGTACTGGGCAAGCGTGTTGGTAATCGCAGAGAGCAGCTTTCGTGACGGTGATGCTGCTGCCCATCCCCACCCTGTGCATTTGAACTACACTGTTTCGGATGAATATACCGCCATCTATCGGTTCTGGTACCTTAGTTGTTTTTTACGACACCTGATGCAGTGGGAGGTATTATACTACTCTGCCGGTACCTCATGGCATATGCCTAAATGCCTATGAAAGTATAAAAATAAACATTTTTTAATTTTTTTGTCTGTCTGTTTGTTCCGGCTCAACGCTGAAACGGCTGCATCGATTTTAACGGGATTTACATTGGCAGATAACTGATGGTGTAGGAAGTAACTTAGGTTACTTTTATAGTTTATTTATCATGGAGTTCTCATGAGAAAAACTATACTAGTATTCTATAATACCTAATATATAATTATTATATATTACCTTTTAAATAAAAATAATTAAATACAAGTATACTTACATATACGAGTACATACATCACGCCTGTATCCTATGTAGGCATAGACTATGGATCTCCACTTGTTACGATCTTGGCATACCTCTCTCGCTTACCTTACTCGCATTAATCCTTTCATACATGCTCGTTTATTCTTGGTACTTCTGACCTGGCCCTTCTTTATACCTCTTCTACCTGGTTAAGATATCTTCGCCTCGGTCGTATACCATCTCTTCCATTTTTCTTCCACTTTCATCCCTTGCTACATCTCAACATTCCTTTCTCTATTGTTGTCACAATATCACCTTTCACACCACATCAATCTCTTATCACACTATTATTTAATCTATCTCTCAAACTAACACCATACATACATCAAAGTCCTCTCGTTTCGACAACATTTATATTTTATACTTACATAAAATTGGTATTAAATACATATTTTCATGTATGTGTAGCTTGTTTTGGATGTAAATAAATGAAAGCAATAATTATCCAGTAATTGAAAAATTTTAACACATAATGTTTCCATTAATATTTAGCAATTATCTTTTACTACGTATTGTTAATCGGGTTTCAAATTACCGGCACATATAAAACATACGACAATCTTCACAACACAGTACAAACAAAGTGGCCTTTGGCTGTCTGTCTGTCCTTATGTATGTATAGTATGTATACTTAGATCTTTAAAGATACGCAACGGAATTCGATGTGCTTTTTTATTAGATAGAGTGATTCAAGACGAAGGTTAATATCCTTAATTCTTACTAATAATATAAATGTGAAAGTAACTCTGTCTGTCTGTCACGATTTCCCGCTTAAACCTCTGAACCGATTTTGATGAAATTTAGCACAGACAATCTTTAGACCTTGAGAAAGGACATAGGCTATTTTTTAATTCGAAATAAAGGTTGCAAGGAGTCGAAAGGGGGGATGAAAAGTTGTATGGAAGTATCGCTATTGTTAGAGCTGGAAGCTTAAAACTTATTATTTAGGCTATTGATTTGTATATATAAATAAATATAACATTCAAAGTTTATATAAGTTAAAGTAAAAAGGTATGGTGCCCAAAGAAACTTCTGCACGCGGACGAAGCCGCGGGCACAGCTAATATAATATCACATTTTTTACTCTCAGACACGGAACAAACAAATATGCTTCATATAAGTGCATGTATGCATAATACAATAGAGAAACACTGATCTTTTTATAGGTTTTACCATGTCATATCCATTTTATACAATGATATTGCAAACGCTGTCTGAACACGATGAGATAGATCAAAATAATGTACTACAGTATTGTACACCTAAAAAAGGTCTACAATAAAGTCAAAGTCCGCGGTAGCGTATCTCTTAAGGGTAGGCCACGATAACCATTTTTTATCCACTCATGCGAAGCCGGGGCGGGTCGCTAGTTAATTATAAAAATGTAGTATTTCGGTGTTTGCCCGAGATGAAGTACTGACCGATTTAAGTCATTTTTTCTTTACCGTGTACAGTTTGATCCAGCTTGACAGAAATGGTTTATATCTATATATCCTCCCCAAGATAAGCGGATTTTTGGCTATAAATGACCCGCTCAACAGACGCGGTAGCAATCGCAAAATGCAACCTCGCGACGAGGATACCTACTATAAAGTAAAATAATGACAAGAAAAACGTAACGTAACTACTCAGAAGATAAAACGACTATTTAAATACTAAAATAATGGTACCGGCACGTGAAGTACCGGCGGCGCAGATGATTACCTCCCCCTGTACCAATCGACATAAAATCTATACTTTCGTCATAAAAGGCGACTAATACTTAATTAATACTAATACCGGAACCGACAGTTAGCAGTATATCTATCTAAAACAATGAAGCTCAAATGCACAGGTTAGAGATGGGCAGCAGCATCCCCGTCGCGAAAGCTGCGTTCTGCGATTGCCAACACGCTTAACGAGCTCGGTAAAAATCCTCTTGGGCAGGTCGAACAGTGGACTTTCAATGGCTGGTATGATGAAGAACTTCATCATCATTTTAGTCATTGGAAGTCAACGAGAGAGGTACAACTTTGCGCAGAGGCAGTATCTTAACCATTAAGTTTAATCCGAGGTGTGATTATTGCTAGTTGAAATGATAATCATTACCATAAGACGTCCACTGCTGGATATATGGCTCCCCGAATAATTTCCAATGGGACCGGTTGTACTCGGCCTGTGTCCAGCGCGATCCTGCGGCTTCAGATCGATATCGGTTCTGCGTACCAAATGCCCTGGCCACTGCCACTTCAACTTACTAATCCGCCGGGTAATGTCGATAACTTTGGTTCTGTTACGAATCTCCTCATTCCTGATTCGTTTGCGTAAAGAGACTCCGAGCATTGCCCTCTCCATAGCTCGTTCAGCTATTTTGAGTTGGCTTAGAAGGCCAATGGTAAGAGACCACGTTTCCCTGTCATAGGTCATCGCTGGTAACACACATTGGTTTAATACTTACAATGATGAGGATGAGTCGTATTATCAATTCATAAAATATGTTTAAATAGCTAATTTATATATCAAAAACTGGCTATCCGCCCGTGAGGTATTTTCCTTAAATCTCATCCTTCAGGATATCTTGTTATTCCGTCAAGAAGTCTATCACTCCCTGATTGCTAAGCTGTGCAAAAAGTCTGCTCGATACCATAGACTAAAATAAAAAACCAGATCTATCTCACTAGAAGATTATTAATTAGAAGTATTCAGCATAAAACATTGCCTGTGTTACTTTATGATAACCTTTATGGTATATTTTACCTAGTTCTGTTCAGCCTTCCCGGCGTAAAAGTCTAACAAACACACACGCATGCATCCACATACCCACACATTCATACTCACGAACTTTCACGTTTATTAATGAATGAATATTTGGATGAATATACCACCATCTTTTCACGGCCCCATTGGCTCAGGTGGTAGTGATCCTATCTTGTGTACCAGGGTATTGGGTTCTATTCCCACCCAGAGCAAATATTTATATGATGATATTTGTGATTGTTCTGTGTCTGGTTGTTAAATATATGTATTGAAGTAGTATATTTGTGATTCCTCTGTTATCTGGCGTTCGTAACACAAGTGCTTTAAGCGACTTACCATGGAGACAGTCTATGTATAAGATGTTGTGGCAATTCATTAATTAATTTGTTTTTATGGTAGCGTAATATAGTTAGGATAAGAAAGTGAGGATTAAGGGTGTCTGTGCTCACAATTATCATAATAGTAATCCATTCATTTAGTCTAATGAATATTTATAATTATAAATATTATACTTAAATATAAATATTAATATGTATGACAGAAATCTATAAGTGTACCTATAAAAAATAAATGGGTCGGCATGGTAGCAATTCCAAAACTAGGTTTAGCAGCAAGAAGTTTTTGCTTATTAATTATAGCGGCCAGTCCCGGCTTCGCACGGGGGGACTTCAGATTTTTTACACAGTTTTACGTTTTATTTATATTTATTCTCAGATTTTTTTTATTTAAGAAGTATTTACCTTTTGAAAATATTTTTCCGGACTTCATTTACTTATTTCTTTTATTTCTTGAGACCTTTTTTTCTTGGCATATTGATGATTTTTTTTTATTAGATATAAATAAGAATAGAAATTAGGATATTTTAATTTCTATAGAAAAATATATAGAGAATAAAAATAGAATTTAGGATAAATACTTACTATGGAAATAAGGGTATAAGTAAGAGTATAATTTAGGATATTATAGCAGTTAAGCCTGAATGAACAATGTATAATTAGTTCTGAAAAGAACTTTTTTACTCGAAAAAAATGCAAGTTAAATAGTTTACAAAATGTTTAAGATCGGTTACGTGACACGTCTGCTGCATAAGGAGCCGACCGCGCGAATGAGCCGCGGCTACTTATCTCACTGATCTGACCTCCCCTCTCCCGTACCGCTGCGTTGCCCGGCTGGCTAGTCACTTCACGCCGCGCGCCTCGCACGCGCCTTTTTTATGTATTTTTGAAATAGTACGTAAGTACTTACCTAATAGGTATCTTTTGGATGAATTAATAGTCTAAAGGTAACCGATTGAACAATTCAAAAGTTATCTAAAGCAAACTTTTTTAAAGATTAAACCATTTACTTCGAAATCCCATCGCCAAAATGACATTACTTCGGAGCAAATATCTAAATCATTAAAACGATTGTTATGGGTAAACTATAAAAGGTAGACATATGCTCTCGCGGACTTTTTTAAAGATAATGTTAAGATGAACAATTCATCCATAAAGCATTTTTGTATAACTTCAACTATATACTCAGAGCACGCCACGGAAGGCCTCAGAAACGATACTTTACCCCCGTTTTTGAAACATTTTCGGTTACTGCTTCACAACTATAGGACCTAACGTGATATTTTATAGCCTGTGTTATTTCTGAATAATGCAGCTTTCTAATGGTGAAAAATTATTGCAATCGGTTCAGTAGTTTTTGAGTTTATTCATTACAAACATACAAAAATACAAATCTTTCCTCTTTATAATATTAGTGTAGATTGATATCACACAGCTAACTGTTGTTTGAAAACACAAATTTCATGGAAATATAAAAATAAGATAATTTATTCCTATAGTAGAAAATATTGATGTTTGTGTTGTTTCCCCGGGTGTTGATTTCAAACTATACGATAAACATGTGGATGTCGATTCTGAATATAAAATCTCTGGCCCCATCATAGATTGCCGCTGTTGTGTTTTTTTTTTAAATTTTGCCTTTAGATGGCAGAGAGGTGGTTTTATATTTAGGTAGGTATATATCTTATATATAGCCACTGTTGACTATATTGGCAAATTTGTTTTGAAATTATAATAGACTTGAAAGTATTGGCTGCCATTCGTTCTGAACGTTATGTAAAGGTTAATTTGTATACACAGCAACAGATCAACATACCCAAATCTGTCAAAACTTTGCAATCGATATTAAACTATAACTGCAAACGTTTGAGTTCAAAATTGACTGTAAAAATATGACAGATTCGGGTAGGTTGATCTTTTGCCCGCCGTACAGAAACCAATAGATAAATCTATATATAAATATAATATCTTTTAAAAATTGACTATCAATTTTTAATTCAAATGCGGATAAAGAAGCTCGAAAGAAATATTTTTGATTGATTGGTAAACTTACAAAGGAATGAAGACGGCAATTTTAAGTTGTCATACGGAGTAACCTATGGGCAAGCTCACTTAAATTGCCATTTAACTATTTTAAATGAAAACTTGACAACATTCTTTGATCTTGATATTACTAACTGAAACCTTTACGAATTATTAATTTATAAGTTATGTACAATCTATTAGTGTATAATCGATCAATAGCATTAACTGTCATGACATCAAACTGTCGATCAAATGACATTTCAAATATGTCAAATTGAAATGTCATTTGAATTTTTAACGAACTTCTGTTAGTTTGTTTACGTTTATGAGAAAAGATAAATAAAATCTTTGAAATACATGTAGATATTTGATATATAATCGAAAATAAATCACAGCAGTTTTCCATTAAAATAAGTGATTCATAGCAAAGAAAAATGGACGTCAATGAAAAGTATGCGGCTCCTAAAACTAGTAAGTGTTTAAAGAGTAATTATTTACTTTTGCACAGCATATTATAACTGCATTCTGCCTCATTATCGCCTATAGATTGGCCATTAATTTATTTTAGGTCTTTTTGTAAAAGATTTTCTTCTTAAATTAGTCTTTGTATTTTTGTCCTCTTGGAGAAATTGTAAGATATTTATTGTAATAGTTAAGTTGATACCTACTGACGCCACGTCCCTATACATTATGAATTCATAACCAAATTCTAAACAAGCAAAACTAAACGTGTTAATATTTACTATACAATAAGTTGTTTACCCTGAACTTAATTTAAAATCTCAGTCCATATTTTGCAGCAATTTAACATTGTAGAACTAAATAATAATATAGCTTTTTATTTAGATCCTGGCTGGCTGTACATAGAGGAATGTGGGTTCCGACACTCATATGTGTTGGATAATGTAGGGTATGGCAGGTGAAACATGCAAGTTAAAATACTGTTGTAATGATAGTATGTTTGTGTGAGTCTAAGAAATAGAAGAAATATTAGTGTAATAAGAGATTACTGTAGTTTAAAAAAGATGTTGTTGGGATAACTATAGAGAAAGGATGGATGAAAATAGAATAACCACAAATATGTATAGCAGAAATGAATGGAAGAGTAAGTATAGGACAACCTAGGCAAATGTAGTATATTAACCAAGTAGAAGAGGTATTTAAATAAGGGCTAAGTACCAAAAATAAATAACAGTAATCTAATTTAAACTCAAAAAATGTTTAATATGAAATCATATCCTGACATTTGCTGTCTTGTCTTTTGTAATTTTGTTTGCCAATTATGAAAGGAATCTTCTAATATTTTCCTTTTGATTCTTTCCTAAGCCATGTCACTCCTGTCACATCTCGGATATCATTATTCCACCGCTCCTATAGTCTACCTCCTACCCTTGGGTACCTTCACTTTCATAAAAGAAATAAATAAAAAAATAGAATCTTATGAATAAAAATAATGACAACTGTAATAACTTCTCCCGGGTCCAATTCTTTACAATGGGCTTTGATGCTTTTGTGCTAATGCATTCTTTATTTAATGAATTGTTTAAATAGCCTTAAAACTATTTGTTTCTAGTTATATCTGTTTGTAACTTTTATTTACATTTTGTGTCAAGCAGTAGACCAAACAAACAAACACTTTTATAATATTCATATAGATTGAAGTTGTTTGTTGCTTGATAGCACATTCAATAGCATCCCAGTCTTATGCCCCACGGGTTGTATTTCTGATCCCCAGCATTGACAAAACATTCTTTGTTCTTTGAAAATATATGTGTTTAAATAACAATTTTACACCTATCAATTCATCTTGGTTTATACTTTATTGTCTTCTCCTTGAGAAGCTATTTAAACGTCTTCTTCACTCTGATATGTTAACAGAGCATTATATAATGCTGATTCCTCAAAGAAAAACTAAATGTCAGATATGTCTTATAGAAACTGTGTTTCTAGTCTATGTTTTTATTAAGTAGACCAAAAAGTGTTGTGGTAAATTCCATCCAGCCAGTCAAAACCTGCATTACTTATTAGATAAGACATATGCCTGGAGTATTTGGGCTAGTGTTTAAAAGTCAAAGCATATTACCAATACATTAAGAAAGGATAACTGTCCACCTGTGAAGCATCACATGAACATTATATAATAATCCTAATCAACCAACAGATACTGATTTATAAGGTGCCTAGGATTCACTTTAGATAGAAGGCTTATCTGGGCATGCCACTATAAAAAAGTGTGATGAAATTTACTTGAAGTTTAAGAATGTTTTATTGGAAGAAACTCTGTATTGTCAGTTGATACAGCATCCCATTACGAAGCTCTGCAAGCATAATAATCAAAATGATTAATTGGCATTGAAGATTTTATGGTATATTTATCAATTAAATGTGTATTTATTTCCAGAAATAGCTGAACTTCAAGCTATAATTGCTAAGATGCCATTGGAGCTTTGCTGTGTGTCAGTGCTGCCGGAGTTTGGGGTACTATTTTTTTTTCATTAAATAGCCATTGCTTACCAACATAATAGAATAATACCTCTGTACCAGTTGTAGATATGACCGAGGTACCAGAAGAAATAGATGTTATCTCTGTCTTGATTATGGTCTATGTCCGGCAATGAAGGATTTCTTTTTTCACTTGCTAATTGTTTGTTTACAACTGGGATCGCCCCTATTGTAAAACAGTAGTAAAAAATATCCTTAAACATATTTATGTAGTATAAGTAGTTGAAGTAAAGAAAGTTGTTTTCCGCTGTCTGCCTCCCTATGTATGTTTAGATCTTTAGAACTTCGCAACAATGTTGATGCAGTGCGTTTTTAATAGATAGAGTGATTCAAGAGGAAAATTTCTATGTATAATACATGCATAATATAGTAAATACACTAATAAATTTTAGAAGTCTCCAATGTGATGTCGTAGTAAATATATATATTTTTGGCGCTTACATTGCAAACACTGGCTGAACCTGCCGAGATAGATGAAAATAATGTATATTGTACATAATAAAAAGGTCGTAACTTCAAAAATTAATAGCCATTATATTATAAAATTTAATATTTTGGCCAATTTGAAGAGTTTTTCGTTTGCTTGTGTGTCGCCGCAGTTGCGGTGGCGCGAGGTGTCGCGAGCGATCCGCAACGCGCGCCTGCCGATGTCGCCGGCGAGTGTCGCGCGCGTCATCTGTCGCGCGGCCGCCCGCCTGCCCGCTGAGGAGTTCGACCAAGTTATCCCGCGCCTGAGGCTGTACCGTGAGTTATCACCATCATCATGAGGGAAATGAAAAACTCTTTTTTCACATTGCTAGTTTATTTATTTATTGAACTTTATTGCACAAAATATTACAAAACGTATAAATGGCGGATTTAATGCCAGTTGGCATTATTTTCCAGTCAACCATCACACGAAACAGAAAAAAATATATATACGTTACATACATCTTTGTATAAATAAACGCAATAAATACATATGAAATAAAAAAATATATAAAATAACGTACATCAGAAATAGGGTTATAAAGTTAGAGAAGCAGCATCAGTAAATAAAGTACGGAGAAAGCATTGTTTAGGGATTGCTTAATATTCAACGGTAGCAGAGTCGCATAGATGTCACCGTGAAAGAGTTTGCCAAAAATATAATTGTTATGTAATCTATACTAATATTATAGCTCTGAAGAGTTTGTTTGTTGCACAATTGCACGCGGACAACGTCGCGGGCATGAATAGTATGTTATAATAAATAATAATATTAGATTTGTAACGATTACAGTTGTGACGACACAAAGTCGCACATGGCACGTGATCAGGTTGCGCGAGCGGGTGTCCGAAGATCCTGTCGCGCTGCTGACCCGCTGTCTGCCGTCGCGGATCCGGCATGTCCTCGAAAACGGACGCAGGAACTTGACCCCCGAGGTATCCTTACTAATATTATAAATGCAAAAGTAACTCTGTCTGTTACGCTTTCCCGCTTAAACCTCTCGACTGATTTTGATGAAAATTGGCATAGACAATCTTTAGACCTTGAGAAAGAACATGCTATTTTTTAATTCGAAATAAGGGTTGTATGGGGTCGAAAGCGGGGATGAAAAGTTGTATGGAAGTTTCGCTATTTTTTAAGATAGAAACTTGAAACTGATTTTTAGGTCTTGATTCAATATAAATAAACAAGTTTATATAAGCTATGAGGTATGGAGGTATGGTATGGTACCCAAAAAAACTATTCCACGCGGACGAAGTCGCGGACACAGCTAGTACAAAGTTGCTTTTCGCTGTCTGTCCCTTTGTTTGCTTAGATCTTAAAAGGTACACAACGAATCTTGATGCGGATTTTTTAATGAATAGAGTAATTCAAGAGAATGTTCATTCCTAAGCACTTACTTGATGCCTTACCTTGACTTACCAGAAAACATTTATATCACTATGCACCAAGCGGCAATTCTTAACACCTGCCCCATTGTCGGAAAGTTCTTGCAAGATGATACTCCTTCCCCCCATCATGATCCTGAAGTTCACTTAGCCTAAGCCCCTGAATTTTAGTTATATACCGAAACACCCTCAGTGTTTTGAGAAATTGAAATCCAAATGATTTTTATTACAATAATACATTCCTACATCTATACATTGACCTAACTCTGTGGTAAGTAAGTCCCTTAAAGCACTTGTGTTTCGGACGCCAGGCAACAGAGGAATCACAAATATAATACTTAAATACATATATTTAACACCCAGACACAGAACTAACACAAATGTCATCATATAAATGTTTGTTCTGGGTGGGGTTCGAACCCACTGCCCTTGGCGCATAAGATTGAATCACTACTATCAGCGCTATCGGGCCCGTCGTCTAATAGAACCCGAGTGCAAGCCGCACTTTCCAAATTGTTTTCTGTATCTAGCTACAAAGCCAGCCCATTCATCACCGGCCATTGCTGGACATAGGCCTCCCCAAGAAAGGAGGTATATTGCCCATAATTGCCGCGCTGGCTCTGGTACCTTAGTCGCCTCTTACGACACCTGGTACAGGCAGAGGTACTATTCTACACTGCCGGTACCTCACGGCTAATCACGGCTGTATCTAGCTTATTAATGTATTTTCTAGGTAGACACAGTCATGCTAGGTGACCTTATGTATGTAAGTGTGAGGTTGGTGTCAGCAGCGCGCGCTGGTTCGCCAGTGTATGTAGCGACGCCGCCAGGTCAGGACGTCGCCGTCGTCAGCACTTTGGGCTCCACCACATTGCTGCGAGCAGTCGTGCAAGGTAAGGACTATGTAGACTTCAAATAAGCATCTGCTATTAATTGTTATGTGTTTGAGTACTTGCACATGAGGTAGACCTGATACAAAGTTTGTCTGCATTGGTACCTCATCATCATACCAGCCATTGAAAGTCCACTGGTGGACATAGGCCTCTCCAAGAGAGGAGGTTTATTGTCCAATATTGCCGCGCTGGGTAAGCGTGTTGGCAATCGCAGAACGCAGCTATCCCGACGGGTATGCTGTTTTGGATTGGTATACCGCCATCTATCGTATCTGATACTTTAGTCGCCTCTTACGAGACCTGGTGCAGTGGGAGGTACTATTCAACTCTGCCGGTACCCCACTCTAACCTATTTCTATCAACAAATAGCTGCGATCGCATTGCTGTGTTCCGGTTTCAAGGGTGAGAGACGCAATGAAATTACTTGGTAATGCGAAATAATATCTTTCAGTCACAAGTGCCATCGCGCTAGTGATATCCTTGTGATATCACTAGCGCGTATTGCGTGTATAGGATGCGGTGACGCTTACTATCACGCGAACCGTGTGCTTGTTTGTTGACCTGGTTGAATATAAAAGGAAATACTACTTGTTGGGCTCGATGGTGCACATGGTAGTAATCATATCTTGTGCGCCGAAGGTTCGATTCCCACCCAGGACAAAATTTTTATATGTTGATATTTGTGTTTGTTCTGAGTCTGGGTGTGGATTATGTACATATATATAAAGTACATCAGAAGTAGGGTCATATATCCAGGAGATCAGAGGGAAATTTTGAAATTACAAACAGATCACAATTTTATTTATATATATATATATTGGGTATATATGTGCTATTATTTCCAGGTCTTGGCTTCAAAGAGTATGAAAGCATAAATCTCCACGGCCGCGACATAAACTCTCTGCTCCGCATATCTGATGACAACCACAACGAGCAAGTGGACCACCTCAAGGAGGCGCCGGAGTACAACCCAATGCCGGTGGTCACCAGGCACGGCATAGACTACACCAACAAGAGCTACGACGACAAATACGTCGAGAGCATCCTAGGCCCCGACCCACCACTACTCACCGACCTGACCATCAACAGCGCGAAGCCATTCTTCGACTCCTCGAAGCTGGACAAGCAGATCGCGCTGAAGGTGCAGCTGAAGAGTGAGAACGTGGCTGGCAGTTTGAAGGCGTGGGTTGCTAAAGGCGCGCTCGCTCCCACTTCGGACTTCTTTCAGATATTCCACAAGATCAAGTCCAACAGGATAACTTATAATGCTGATTGATATATGTTAATTGTGGCGCGTATGAAAGGCACGAAAAAATCACATTGCACATAGACTTTTACTTTAATATTTTATTTAACACCCAGACACAGAACAAATAAATATTATATTTGTTCCGGAGACCGAACCCATGACCCTTGCGCTTAAGATTACTATCTGCGCCAAGTGTGTGATGTTGAATTTATTATTATTATTGCTAATATTAGCTGACTCGACAGACGCTATCCTGTCTTGACTATGAACATATCTGTGTCAAAAAACTATCTTGCGACTATAAATTGAAATTTAAACTATCCAATCTCTCAAGTTAGATCTAACTGTACACAGTAAACAAAAAAAATAATTTAGTCCAATTAAAAGTATAGAAACAGCCCGAATATACACAGTAACCCATAATTCTTTAAGTACTTAATATAAAATCATTTGTCTGTGTGTCTGTTACGCAATCACGCTTAAACTACTGACCCGATTTAGATTAAATATGGCACAGATTTTTTAGGTTAGGAGCACAGTTAGGAGCCCGAGAAAGGAGATAGGTAGAAACAGGGGATGAAAGTTTCTATAGAACTTACCTAATTTTAAAAGCCAGAAGCTTGAAATGTATTGTCTATGCTTTTGCTAAAATAAAAATAAATGTAACATTCAGTTTGTACTAGTTTTACTAGATAGGAGGTAAAATGGGGATAAATGATTTTGTTTGATTATTTCTGCCAAAAAAGATTTAATGACCTTAAAATGAAAAAATTATATAAATGAAATGAAACAAAGAATGGTATAATCATAAAAAAATTATTAAGAAAGTAAGAAATAACTTGCTAAGCGCAAGTATATATATATGTATGTATATATATATGTATGTATGTGTGTGTATATATATATAATATTCCACTGTACGTGTGTATGTCTTTAACTCCTTAACGACGGGACCGTTTGAATGAATTTTTGTGTGCGTTTATATTCACAAATTAGTCCGGCAGATGGCGTTGCAGTCGGTATATATCTAGATACATAGACCTGACAGACGTCCTGACAAATAAACCTTATTTATCAGGACGTCTATCAGTTCAGTTAGTTTCAATTATGTTTACTTTTAAGAGGAAAGATTAATAATTGCTTGATAACAAAAAAAGTTTAAGTGGTAGTGGGCAGAGCATTTGGTACGCTGAACCGATGGCCGATTCGTAAGGTTCTGGAATGGAGACCACGTACTGGCAAGCGCAGCGTAGGGCGTCCACCCGCAAGATGCATAGATAATCTGACTAAAACCGCAGGACCGCCTTGCACACAGGCCTCATACAACCGGTCCTATTGGAGATTACTTGGGGAGGCCTCTGTCCAGCAGTCGACGTCTTATGGCTGATATGATAAAGCATAATCAATAGAAATTATTTTCTTAATTATTAATATAATTAATTAATTTCCTAATCTCAGGATATGGTTTTTCGAAACACCAATACTGCTTCTTCTTGACAATAACAATAATAAATGAATTTATAAAAAAAATATTGTTTTATTAAATCACACTTCGACCTCATGTATTGGTACCTCGCTACAATTTCTACCGCCAAATATATAAATAGCAGTTCTCGCATTGCTGTGTTCCGGTTTGAAGGATGAGAGGCAGTGAAATTAATGGGCAATATTACATAAAATCTTCATAATCATACCAGTCATTGAAAGTCCACTGCTGGACAGGCTTCTCGGAAAAAGGTTTTTTGGCCATAATAGCCGCGCTGGGCATGCGTATTGGCAATCGCCGAACGCAGCTTTCGCGATGGGGATGCTGAAAAATTGTATGGAAGTATCGCTATTTTTAGAGCTAGAAACTTGAAACTTATTTTTCAGGCCATTGATTCGATATAAATAAACATGACATTCAAAGTTTATATAAGTTAAGGTAAAGAGGTATGGTACCCAAAAAAAACTATTCCACGCGGAAGAAGTCCCGGGCACAGCTAGTATGATATAATATCTTTAATGATAGATGATCATGAGATGATGACAGTAGCATCTATAGGCTATTGTTTGCTGACTTCATAATACACTAATTTGCAAAAAAACGGGCGGTTTTGATTTTAATTCTTCATTTAAAAAATACGGTACCAAAATGATTTCAATCAAATTTACAGGCCGGTTTTAAAAATGCCGTGATGTTTAAAACAATACATTTTAAATTCCAATTTTCGTTTAATGCTCGTTTTTACAGAAAATCACTTTTTATCCTAAATTTTTGGTGCGAAGTTCCAAAAGATAATATCGGTTTTCATAACTTTTAGTCAATTTTTATGAATTTATTTCATATTCTGAATTGTCAAAGCTTCATTTATTGCTGTTTAGCTGTCTCAATAATGTTAGAGAAAGTAGTAAAAGCTACCAAAATTATTGCGCTGCTCGAAGAAGGTTGCCTATGTTTCGTGGCTCAGAGGCTAAGTGTGAGTCGCTCGACGGTTCAAAGGACCTGGCAGCGGTATCAAGACACCGGTTCCATCGGGAGAAGGCCTGGTTCTATAAGAAAACCATGTACCCATCCACGGGGATGATCGTTTTCTTGTGAGTCGTGCATTGAGAAATTGCAAGTCTTCGTATGTGGACCTTAAGAACAACCTCGAAGAAGTAAGAAATATGCATATTAGTCTATGGACGATCAGGAGGAGGCTTCTCGCAGCCAATATACGCATTCATCGCCCGGCCCGCGACCCTAAGATACTCCGTGAGCACAGAGTTGCCAGGCTTAGGTTTGCTCGAAATTGTGAGTCATGGACTTAAGAAGACTGGAATAAAGTATTGTTCTCTGATGAAGCCAGGATATCTGTTCGGTGAAGATCGACGTCGGTGAGTGCTACCCAAACGAGGAGAACGCTTTGCAGAGGCTTGTTTTGAAGAAATCACACCTTATGGTGGGGGCTCTGTTATGTTTTGGCAGAAATAAATTCAATGGATCCTTCAGAATTAGTCTTCATTGAGAACAGCTCCCTGACTGGACATCGATAAATAACGGTCGAATAAAGTTCTAATTCCTCATGCACAACCCGCAATGGCAACCCGCTTTAGGCTGACAAAATTTTTATGGACGACAACGCTCGCACCCACCGGTCTGGCGATGTGGAAACGTATGTGCAAGAGGTCGGCATTCGTCGTTTGGATTGGCCAGCTCAAAGTCCCGACCTCAATCCTATAGAGCATTTCTGGGACGTTCTGAAACGACGCGTGAGATCAGTACAACCGGCTCCGCAGACCATCAGAGCTGAAGAATGTGATTACCGCGGAGTGGGAACGTATTCCGCAAGCAAGTATCCGGGATATCCTCGCTAGCATACCCAGACGAATTCAAGCTGTGATTTCAGCTAGAGGGGGTCACACTCGATACTAAACATTTATCTGCTTTTACTTTATTAAAGAAAAAACAAATAAAAATCTGTGTTAACTTGTACTTCACGAGCATATGCACTACTAGCGAGCATACACTACTAGTGAACTTTAGCATTAAAACCCATAAAGTTAATCAATATTTTATGATAATACTGACGAAAATGATTATTTGCTTATTAATTTACAAAATTGTAAAAGTAAAACTACTTATAATTATCAAACAAACCAATAGTAACATTTGAAATGGTTCATTGCTTAGGTGCCCGTTTTTTTTGCAAATGAGTGTATATGAAATAGGCGACTGAGTACCAGAACAGGGTGGCGGTAAATCCACCTGAAATACAAATGGGCGGGGATACGCAGCAGCATCCCCGTCGCGGAGCTACACTGCGATAGCCACCATGCTTGTCCAGCGCGGAAATTATGGTGAGGCCTATATTCAGTAATGGTCGTTTTTAAGGCTGCCATGGTGATAATGATGGTGATGATGATATGTCACTATATCCACAGGGTTCCAAAAATAAAACAACACATAAAATAAATGTATTTAATTGCATACGATAATCCAATCATTTTCAAATACATCAATATAAAAATTATAAAATAGTAAATACATTTCATTAAATTTCAACGCAGATCTATTAATTCGGGATCTACATACCTCAAGATTTCAAAACATATTCTTAGATTTTACATATGCTAAATTGAGAGTATACATTAATAATACTGATAAAACATGGTAACACTCCCTAAGGAACCTAGATACCTAGAAACCTAGGTCATTAACCTTAAACATCAATTACTGATACGCTAAGATTAAGGGAATATAATACTGATTCTTAAGCTAAAGACCACATGCCCATAAAACATAGTGCAGTAGAGTAAGGTTAAATAATGACTCTTTATGGTCAGGGTCATCATTCTAGGGGAGCAGTGATCAGAGTAGGTAGAACTTGTTTCAAAGCTTAATTGCTGCTTGAGATAAAATCTAATTTCTTAAACTCGTACTTTCAATACAATGGTGTTGTCTTATGTAAATATTGCATTTATTTATTTATAAAAGTATGTATTTTATTGTTATACATATATATTTTCTCTGTACCACCATATTATATATAATCTGTTTCGTCTAATGGTTGACTGGGAGATAATGCCACCTGACGAAAGTCCGCCATTAGTACATAATAAAAAACAATATTATGGGTAGGGATACCATTTACAATAGGAATGTTATCACTACCAGTTTTTCTAGTCGTAGGGTACCTACAAAGTAGAATAAGTAGCTCCCACCGGGTGTTATTAGTCGACTTGAGTTCCGAAACCGATAGATGGCGGTTTGCACACTCAACACATTGTGGTTCGAATGCAGGCGGGGATGGGTAGCATTTCCCAACGCTCTACCTTCCGTCACACCTGCCCAACGCTTCTGGTGAAATATCCCCAATACCATCATTAACTCTTTCCAACTATTACTTTGCAAGAGTTCAAGTCATGTCTACACTATTCCAACGTTTCTACCAATTACTACTCTCATCACTTCCACGTAAATGTTACAAACAGGGTCATAAAGGTCATTCGTTTATAACCTTTCTTATTATTAAAGTGCTTGTACAATTAAAAATAAATATATTTATATCTACACAGGTACATTATAATGTATGACATGTATTATATATATATATATATAGTCAGTATCCGTCAGAGGTTTCGATACTGTTTTCTAGTCCCAGAATCATATACAGAGAAGATCCCAGTAGTATCATTAGAAATGTCATCAAAAGCAGGTTCCGGCACAGCCGCCGCCTGCCCCAGTCACCAGAACCAACAGACGGCGTTATATCCGTCCGCCACCTTCGTCCCCACCGTCGATTGTCACCACGCTTGCCCAGCGCGGCAATGATAGACAAATTCCCCCATTCTTGGGGAGGCTTATGTCAAGCACTGGACGGTTTACTGAAGGTAACGGTCTGATCCTTAAATTCCGGGATTGTCCGAGTTTGATCCCGGAATCTTCGAGTCGTAAACGGGATCGAAACATCTAGACGCTACTAAAACTTGTAATATGGCACTTCAATAACAATTCCTGAAGGAATAAGTCTTAATACTATATATTTATTACGAACATATTATGGCAAACCTCGTGTTCTACAGATGATTTAAACACAATTGAAAAAAATAAAAAAACTTTGGCAGTTCTCCTCAAGGGATATGAGATCAAGATATATTTTTTCGTCTTGGCGCTGAACCGCGCTTTTCTTCTAAATCATCGCAAAAGTAAACACGAGTGTCCACTCTTGCGATAAATTAACCCTCCGATATAGTATTTTATAATAGTTAGTGGCAATATAAATTGAGATGAGGTACCGGCAGAGTAGAATTGTACCTCCCCCTGTACCAGGTGTCGTAAGAGGCGACTGAGGTTCCAGAACCGTCAGATGGCGATTAACCGTCACACATCCACAAGGTGGGATGGGCAGCAGCATCCCCGTCGCGAAAGCTGCGTTCTGCGATTGCCAATACGCATGCTCAGCGTGGCAATTATGGGTAAAATTTGCCCTCATTTAGGGAGGCCTCAGGATATAATAGACGTAAATTATCGCGGTAGGATCCATCTTTCTGGACTCGTTGACTATTAAATTCGTCCTGAAGGAATTCGACATGGTTGAATAAATCTAATTTATCAAATTCTCGTGTCACAATGCTCCTGTGAAACATCTTGACCGATTGTTATGAAATTTTTATGCATACTCAGATGTCTGAGAATCGGCTACTATCTATTTTTCAAACCTCTAAGTGATTACAGTTAGTTAATTTATAAAATTCAAATACGATGTAAATGCTTTTGTTGGTTTCTGGTTTTCGCCACTAGAGGCGCTTTAACTTGTGAACTTTGATGTATTTTGTTTTTAATAAAAAATATTTCTTTCCACAATAGAAGTCTAACTTTAGTATGTCTTATTAAAATCCAGGCAGTATTTTAAGGAAATACCTACATTATTCTGAGTTGATGCAGTCTTTATTTAGGAGTGCAATATGTCGAATGTGGAAGATTAGTCTTAAAATGAGGCAGTTCACAGGGTACGCAACGCGCTGGTGATATCCTAGCGATGACACGAGCGTCTATAGGCTGCATTCACGTTCACCATCAAGCGGACTGGATCCTTAAAAAAGGCCTCATATCCCACCACATGTGGTACGAAAGTGGGGGGCAAGAATGAGTCATACAGGATTAAATGAAACATCTTTTATCCTTTAGAGGTCATATATAAAATACGTCACAGAAATTTCATGATTCTTTGATCTGCCCGTTCTTGTCACATTTGTGTCACCTCTCCCCCTCCCCCCCAATCTAATGTGACGTCCTATGCTTTGCTATTTTAATGCCGAAATCAGTATTATTACAAAACAGAAAACCCTCATAAATAAGAAGAAAGAGACCTAATTATCTTCTGTCCATGAACCTTGAAGTCTTTCCTTTAAATGATTTGCAATAAATACGGTATTAACGCCGTGTAGTCTCGCATACTTCTTATATCACCCCCTTTCCCCCCCCCCCCCCCCCCACACGTGAGTGTATGTGTGACGTACCTTATGGATGGCCTCTCAGTAATCGAGTGGTACTTGTGTTTGTCTACTTAGCCCGCATTAATTAATGTAATTTATAAATAAACACTGTTAACCTGTAAAATACTATATTAATGTAAAAAATGAAACTACGTATGTATACTACCTGCGTCTTTTCATCTTAGCCTGTCTCTACTTAGGGTCAGACACACTGGCAACACAACTATATAGATATAACTAGTTTGTAACTAGTTTAAAAAAAGGCCATTCAATGACCTATATGTTGAAATGGCTTAAAACCCCTTAAGGTTATCAGGGTCATTCGAGTAAAATTGTATTTGTACTCTACATATTTAAGAAAAAGTACTGAATATTTTGACGATTTATAATGTAATATTATAATGATAATTGAGAAAAATCGTATATTCTAAACTTGATTTTTAAACACCAATCACCCCCTTTCTCCCCTCCATACCTCAAAACTTGAAGGGGGTATATAATGAATTGGGATGCATTAATGCACATAATGCCGTGAAGTATAGTGCCTTCACCTGCACCAGGCGTCGTAAGAGGCGACTAAGGTACCGAAACCGACAGATGGCGGTATAGCCACAAAAAACAACGTAGCTTAAATGCGGTGATGTGCAATATTGGCCTCCCCGTTTCTTGGGGAGCCCTTAAAGATCGGAGAAACATGTAGTCTCAGGGCTTAAAATATTACCTAAGAATAATCTTATGTTCTCTAAATTATTTCTAGGACCTTCTTTAGTATATTATAAAACATAAAAAATAATTAATCATAAAGTCCTTCACGTATACATACATTGAGTTTTGTGATTTCACTCAATATATATTATCAATATATCGCATTACTGTTTGTTACGTTTGTGTTTATACTTCGTCCAAGATTTTATCTGCGAGTTTATGAATTTAGTTTGCTCTGAAATAAACATTTAGTATTACAAGTCAAAACTATCAGAGTGAAGCCGCGTGACACAACAAGTAACTCATGCACAGTATTTCCTTTTTAATGCAAACTTTTTATATATTATTAGTCAAGAAAAATAAAATGTTACATTAATATATAAAATATAACCTGTATATTGCTGGAATTACTAATCTCGAAAATCCATTTTTCTATATAACATACAGGCTCCTTTAAAGAAATAATCTTAAGCACAATTAAAAAAGAACCCGCTGGAACATTTAATAATGTCCAAAGCATAGTTTTCTAATACAATTCTATATATCTGAAATAATCTAACATGTAATAGAAATCACGTTGAAGATATCAATGGCGGTAGATCACAAAATCTCATTATAGATAGTAAAACAAAACTAACTTTATCTAAAATAAACTATCTAATGAAATAACAAACATTCATTAAACTAGACTAGCTCTTCTAAAAGCTACAATCCTAAAGTGGCTCTCTAAAAGAAGCTATAATTAAACTAGACTCGCTCTTTAAAAAAAATGCTGTAAACTAGAGTAGCTCTCTTTATAAAGCTGCAATCAAACTAGAGTAGCTCTCTTTATAAAGCTGCAATCAAACTGGAGTAGCTCTCTTTATAAAGCTGCAATCAAACTAGAGTAGCTCTCTT
>JACJUM010005599.1:3263841-3292750 GCA_020976665.1 Heortia vitessoides
ACCTTGTTGGGCCCTTCAAAT
This sequence comes from Heortia vitessoides, assembly GCA_020976665.1. NCBI lineage: Eukaryota > Metazoa > Arthropoda > Insecta > Lepidoptera > Crambidae > Heortia > Heortia vitessoides. The sequence goes on from JACJUM010005599.1 coordinate 3,263,863, forward strand.
TCAAGGCCACTGTTTCTAATGGTTAGTCCGAAGATAACACCTTCCTACCGATGTTCAATTCAACCTTCTTATATCTTTCAGGGTCTATATAATAGTTTTATGATGAGTACTTAGTCTACTCTTAGGAGTGCCACAAGGCACCTTGCTTGGTCCCTTCAAGCACAAGTCCACTGCATCTAACGGTTAGCCCTTAGATAACACTTACCTTTCTAATGAGATTTAAGTCAAACTTCTCCAGCGGCTCGTACGATTTTAGCCTGCTTAAATGCAAGCGACCTTTTCGGTGCTGCACATCAAAAACACAAACGTTGCAAAGCATGCAATACATAATGTTGCCAATTGGAATGATCGCGTTCCATTGTTCGTAGGTGAGGAATAGCCTGTTATTTATTATAACACCTTGCGCTACGGTCTCCAAGGAGTATTTTAAAAACTGGACCGTTGCTGGATCTGGAATAGAGTGAGTAAAAAGTTACGAGTGCAAGTAGAATGTATGAACACATAATTTTTATTAGGCTTCTTAATATTATCCAACACTTACACGTTCACTACTACTAAATTAGAAACCTATTATCCCTACTTATATTATAAATGCGAAAGTAACTGTCTATCTGTTACGCTTTCCCGCTTAAACCTCTCAACCGATTTTGATAGAATTTGCCACAGACAATCTTTAGACCCAGAGAAAGAATATAGGCCATATTTTTTAATTCAAAATAAGGGTTGTAAGGGGTCGAAAAGGGGGGTGAAAAGTTGTATGGAAGTGTCGCTACTTTTAGAGCTAGACACTTGAAACTTATTTTTCTGGCTATTGATTCGATATAAATAAACATGACATTCAAAGTTTATATAAGTTAAGGTATGGTACCGAAAAAAACTATTCAATGCGGACGAAGTCGCGGGCACAGCTAGTGAAATATAAATACATAATATATTTAGTTCGAAACTTAGCTGTTAATGAAGTTATTCATTCAGTATAAAGGTTCTTCATTTAAAAAAAAACATTATACACGTGTTTTTCATTTTCTTTGTACACTTTTAACCTATAAAATGGTCACAAAATCAGCCCACACGTACCTTCATCGCTGTAATCGAACTTGTACCACGATTCGTCTATCTTCGTCGCGTACAACTCGAACGGCACTGATCCTCTGCTCGGTTTATCATTAGATTTAAACACAACGTCATTAATGATACAAGTTTCATTATTGCTTTTAACGGGAATGTCATTTAACGTCGACTGCGGCACGCTTCCATTGACATTGTACGAGCCAATTAATGGATTCTCGTCCTCGCTTCCTCGCTCTTCCGATTCGGCCATTTTCAGCGGATTACCTACACAAATTTCAAATGTTAATATTCAATTGCTTTATTGCACTTCACAATGTTACATACTCTGTTAGTGGAACACAGATATACCTTGAGAGAAGAACAAAGAAATATATAACATTCTCGTGTCACAATGTTAGTAACCAACTCCTACGAAGCCGATTCTTATGAAATGTATATGCATATTCTGTAGGTCTGAGAATCGGCTTCTTTCAAATTTTCATACTCCTAAGTGATAAGGGTTAACCCAACCCTGACTTATATTTCTTAGAAATATTTTATTTTTAGATTGTGGCTTTAAATATACATACAACCCTAAACATGATATACCAGATAGGGTCTAAACTATAAGGTTTAGAACTCAAAATATTGCACAGGGGTTCCTTTTATGAGGAATCTCCTCTACGTCACAAAACGAGGCCCCGTGCAACGAACGATATGAAACATAGTTTTTGAGCCGTGAGGTACCGGCAGAGTAGAATAGTACCACTGCACCAGGTGTCGTAAGAGGCGACTAAGGTACGAGAACCGGCAGATGGAATAATGCAGCTCAATTGTACAGGACGGGCAGCAGCATCCCCGTTGCGGATGCTGCGCTTTGCAATTGCCAACAAGCTTGCCCAGCGCGTGTTGGCAACTGCAAATTCCAAGCCATTCGTATAAAGGCTCTGCATTGAAGTTCATGAAACTCGTGTTAAATATTTTTTCAATCAATCAATTCAAAGTACATAAATCATCCCTTAAGGGTGTAAAAGGGGCGAGCGAAGTTAGCTTGAAAATTCTATATCTGTAACCGCACACACATACGCGTACTAGACGCGTACGTACACGCACACATAAACGCTTGATTAAACCTTTTTACTGCTTGGCAGAGTTCCACTTTATCTTTTTTTCCGGCCTGACCTATTGCTGGACTACTCGGACGGCAATTCCAGCGCCACCCAGCGAGAGGGTGAAGCAGCTCATTAACCAGCTACCCTGTGCCCGTGTTCACTTGCGTGCCCCGCGGCGGCGGCTGCGCGTTTTGCTACGATCGCCGCCGCAAGGCTCGCGTGAAGATGAAATATGTAATGGAAATCAGTAATGGGAGAAAAAATATATACTTTAAAAACCTTAAAACACGCGCTTTATAAAATATATCAAAGTAAAAAGTAAATTTGTTTTATAACAAAATTAAAATACTAGGACTAAAAAAAAAAAACGAAAAATATGGCACAACGCACCCCACGCTTTGTTCAGAAAACTATTTGTAGTTTTGTTCATTATTATTTTTAGTGTTATAAAAAATATTTTTTACCCTTAGTTTGATGTGACGCGTTTATTTTTACTTTTTTTCAATGAATTGTTAAATAATACAATAATATTTCTTTCATCCTGAGGATCGTGATCAGGATAATGAGATAATCTTATCGAAATATCGTATTGGCACCGATTCTTGATATGTGTACAAAGTTTCAATTAAATCTCTGTCCGTCCGTCTAAACTGGGTCAAAATCGACTTCGATTAGGTCCGTTACAAACATACAGACACATACATCTGAAGCTAATACAAAGCGTGTACAAAAGTCGCTTTCTGCTGTCTTTCTATCCCTTATATAAATAATAATTACTTATTTGGTATTTTTTTCTTTGTCTTAAATTCATTTCACAATTCAATTCACAACAGATGAATTACAAATATAATACTTTAAATTTAAAACCACCTAATATATCATTTAGTTTTTTAACTCCTAAACTTCACCATAACGGCCATAAAATTACCGCTGCTGGACATAAGCTTCCCTAAAAAAGTGGTATTGTTGCCTGTAATTGCTATGCTGGGAAGGCGTAATAATCGCAAAGCATGCATTCGCGACAAAAAAGCTGCTGCCCATTCTCACCCTTTCGCATTTGAACTATGCTGTTTTGGGTGGGTATACCGCCATCTGTCGATTCCGGTATCTCAGTCAATTTACAAATCCTAGTACAAGGAAGAGGCACTTTTCTACGATCCATATAGCAGTACTGGGATGAAAAAGCAAAAAACATTTATAATAATAATTGAACCACACAGCATCTCATACATTGGCTTAACTTAGAGGTAAGTCGCTTAAAGCTTACTACTTATATTACGGACAACAAAGGTATCACAAATATCTTAAAATAACATAAAATTTACACTTGGTGCAAACCAGTGTTTTTAATAACATAGTAATCCAGGGCAACCTGATAACTGATTTGATGGTGATGATGGGCATAATGTAATAATATGTTATCTACCTACTATGCCCCTTCACTAACTAAGGTATAGATATTCAGTTTCAAACTGAAAGATCACTCAACTGATTTCAACAATTTGCATATGCCTGTATAAAAATATTTAAATCTTTAATTAATAATGCTTCCTTATTTCTATTACAATTTTTCATCTATAACATTAATTATATGCATATATATGATTTAAACTTGATGGCCTGTAACTTGGGCCTATAACATAACTCAACAGCTCTTTGCATTCTGGACTGTAAACCCCACTCTTGCCAGCCCAGCTCCACTAGGAAGCACAGTAAACTCCTGCGGTTGCTGATCGTTTCCCAGAATCAATGCAATTATATTAGCAATACATTTTAGCTACATATCTCAGAGTCAGAACCATATACGAAATGTTGTGTAAATAATTATTTAGGTGTTATAATTCTACATGATTTGAGAAAATGTAGATGTGAAACAATACTGGTCCCTTCGCTTTTGATTCACACTTAAAGGAAACATGAAATAATGCATAGTTTGATTTAATTAATACTTAATACTTTAAATAGCAAGGATTATAACTTAAATAATTTTATCAACTGTAGAATGTCCACTGCTGGATGTAGATCTTTCCTATAATAATGCATAGCTTACAAAAATATAGGTAGCAATATCTAAACAAACATTAAATAATACCAATATGTACCTAAATTGATAACTAATTGCCTCACAGAATAAATATTATGTTTTGATACATGATAAAATAAATAGGTATCAACTCTTCATACAATACCTACTCAAAACTTGCAACTAAATAAAAGAGATCATATTATACTACTAGCCGACCCAACAGACATTAGTAAATTTTAATAAAACTTGTATGATTATCATGCAGTAGGGTATCCATCCGCAGAGTAGAATAGTATCTTCCCTGTACCAGTTGTCACAAGAGGCGACTAAGGTACTAGAACCGACAAATGGTGGTATATTCATGGATGGAGGATGTAGTAAAAATGACTAGGGCCAGCAGTATCCCCGTTGAGAAAGCTGCACCCTGCGATTGCCAACACACTTGCTCAGCGAGGCAATTATGGGCAAAGATACCCCTTTCTTGGGAAGGCTTATGTTCAGCAGTGGACTTTTAACAGCTGACATGATGATGATTTGTTTATCAAGAATATCCTATTACTCAAGTTGGATTAAACACATAGAAAACAAAAAAACATTAACTGGTTCAGTAGTTTAGCAGACAACAAAATAACATAATATTTATATATAGAGATGTTATGTAAAGCAGATTTCAGTAATACTCTAGGTAATTGAAGACATTTATGGCAAAGGTCATTAATTGTTTATTATCAATGTGTGCTTGTGCATGCACAGATTAATGCTGAGAAAGCATTTTGTATTCCAGGCCTGAAGCAAATAGGTGGTATATAGAAAAAAAAATTACATAGAATCTCTGGAGTCTATTTCAGTGAAGATCAAGGCTTCAGACTACCCAACTATGAGTAACTTAGACATCACTGAAACTGAAAAAATGGCGACTATCAAAAGCCAGAAGGGTTTGAAAGACACAAAGAATATATCTGTGTAAAGGATTTTTGCGTTCATTTATTTCCATTGTAAAGATTTAGATCGGAAAAAATACTTTAAGCTCAGTAAAAACCTCACTGTTTTCGGAATATAACATAACTCGCTATATTTTTCGATATCTCAAAAAATCTATTGTTCATATGGAAACAAAGGAATTGGCATGATTATGTTCAAAACACACATTAATTGTGCTGTCAGCGCATAAAAAGAAAAAAATATTAATTTTAAAAAAGAATTATACCTTTCTCCAAATTACAAAACTATGTTTGATTCCGAAAATAGAAAATGGACACCTTTGTATATGCGCCCATATCATCCCCTTTAGCGCATCGATAAATGCGATGTCAGCGTCATTTGAAAATACAAATATGACTGATAAGGTAAATTATCCCCTTGCACAGTCAACTATTTTATGATAGAGAACTTTTCTAAATATTAGTACTTACCTTTAGAAAGCGGCACAAATCAATAAATCGCAATAATTCATGGAAATACTGTCCGCTGAACATCCAGGTAGTTTATGGAAATTCAGACTTCTAGGAAAATCGGTGAGATACCGGTGAAATCATGTCATTAAAAAGTAAAAATGTTTTTAACCACCCCTTCAGATAACATTGGGCATTGGATTCACCTTATTCAGTCAGACTTAGTAAATTTAAAATCAAGATTGAATAGTGATGCACAGTTTTGTACCACAGCAACAGATCAACCATCCTAAATCTGTTAAAACTTTGCGATCGATATTAATCCCTACTATCCCTACAACATATATTAATATTATAAACGAGAAAGTATCTCTGTCTGTCTGTTACGCTTTCCCGCTTAAACCTCTCAACCGATTATGATGAAATTTGGCATAGGCAATCTTTAGACCTTGAGAAAGGACATAGGCTTATAATTCGAAATAAGGATCGAAAGGAGTGGAATGGGGAGATGAAAATTTAAGAATATTTAATAAATGGAAGTATCGCTATTTTTAGAGCTAGAAACTTGAAACTTATTTTTCAGTCCATTGATTCCATATAAATAAACATGACATTCAAAGTTTATATAAGTTGAAGTAAATAGGTATGGTACCCACAAAAACTATTCCACGCGGACGAAGTCGCGGGCACAGCTGGTCTATAATAAGTATGCATTGAGTTCAAAATTGACTGTAAGATGTATATTTGATATATTTGGATTAATGTTACCCACCGTACCACGCAAAAAATGATTCTAAATTATATATGACTAAAAAATGGATCAAAACATAATGGGAAAAACTGATGTATACGTACCAGTCTTATTTTTGCTAGCTTGCTAGAAATTTTAACGTAGCAACACTGCACCACAGCAGAATAGCAAATTTCTTTCCAGAATATATAATGATCGTTCTAATTTCTATACGAACGTAAAAATACTATACGAGTGAAATTAATTGTGCTCTGTTTTTTTCTCTATTTAAAAAGTAAGTTAATTTGTTATTTTGTATTTAAACATAAAAGTGTTTCCCCGAGGAAGGGTTGCCATATTCATATTATAGAAATCATAACCACATAAATTTTAAATCCTCTAAGTTTGATAAAATCAATTAACAATGTAAAATAAAAATTGCTAGTCACCCTCATAATCTTTAGGGTAGGTACGAAAATTTGGTACTCATTAAAGAAAGCATCGCAATAACCGACACATACCATGAGTCATAACTGCGGTCCAGTCTGATTTATACTTTGTGCTTATATTATTACTTCTTGAATAAGGTAATGTATATAATTTAAAAAAACTTGCTCGTTACTCTTATAGTATAACGATATTATGTTATTAGGACTGAAAATTTATATCTGCTTAGATCTTTCAAAATATTTAATCGTTGATAAATATAATATTTAGAAAATCGTAGCATGCAGCGCTGATTTGCTATTTCTCAGTAATATTAAAAAATAAAAAGTCATAGTTTATTATGATCGAAATGAAATTTTAATTCTCTATATATTTACGTCTGATAATGCATGGATTCAGCTTTGACTTACTGTGCCAAAATACCTACACAGTTCGACTCCCTGAAGACTGAAAAGTGTCAAAATGAGTAGAAGTTCCTTTGATGGTGTAATACCGGAAATTCCGGGAATATGTGTGGACAACTTTGAATCTCTTAACCAGAGAGCGTATTTCTTAAGCCATTGTCATAAAGACCACACGCAAGGATTAACCAATTGGCGGCTAAAGAGATACCTGGAAGAAAATGACGTTTTAATATACACTTCGGAGATATCTGCTGCTATAATAGGCGTCACTCCAGATTATAGTATGGTGAAGCCGTATGTCAGAACGTTAAAGCTGGGTAAGTCTTGAATGAGTAGAACCTAGATCTATTTGCCATGTAGCCTTTTTGTTCTGGGTCTATTTGACTAACTATTACAACTTCAAACTTACTACATACAAATATTATTTTATTTATAATTAGCAAACAGGCCCGGGCTTCACTCGGGTGCAATGAGGGAAAAAAACGGTTATCGTGAGGTATCTGTAAGAGATGGACAAATACCAACGACTTTTATGATGATCTTTTTAAGGTGCACTATACTGTAGTACTTTATTTATTTTTTTTAACAGTCAGTAATAAAATTATTTTTTATCTCCATATTGAATTTCTGTTTACACGAGACAAGCTAATTTTATAAATCGTACGATACAAGAACATCACTGCGATGTCATTTCACTCACAAATGCCTGTTATATATCGAATTAATTTATATGTATATATATATATAGTAAATATTTTTAATACATTCTCTTTGAAGCTGGGTGTTGCTGACAAGTTCCACGCAACATTATAAATTTCATGACTTGTGATACAATAAGTTTCATCTAGAACAGTGAACGACCTTAAGTTTATCAAGACACCTATTTCTCTAGTATAAGCCTATGTCCGCATTGCACAATCAGTGAATTTTGATCTATATCATCGGGTTCAGCCAGGGTTTGCAATGTAAGCACAAAAAATGTTTATTCGCGACATCACATTACAAAACTATACATGTATTATACAAATAAACATTCCTCTTGAATACTTATTTAAAAAAAACCACATCAATACGGGGTAATATCTGTTGTGTAGTTTTAAATTTCTAAACATACATAGTATACTATGTAGTAATAAAGATTTACTAACAACAATTTTTAATTCTAATTCAATATATATAACTTTTTTATGTTCTATGAATAATTAGGCCATAAAATATGCGTAAACAGATAAAAAAATCATTTTAAAAAGCTCGGCCACTTCAGTAATAACATTAAATACTATTATATTGTTGTGAGAACCAACACAGTAGAATATAGAATATAGTGGTATATCCATCTGAAACAGTGCAGCTCAAATGATCAGAGGGGGGATGGACAGCAGCATCCGATGCAGCAGGTGATGATGCTGATGATGAAAATAAAATTTATACCTTTTTCAGGAACAACAGTCATTAAGCTGCCAGCAACTAAAAACCACCAAGAAACTTATGTAGATGTCACACTTATCCCTGCTGGACACTGCTTCGGATCTACAATGTTCCTCTTCCGAACTCCCCTCAGCACAGTACTCTTCACTGGTGACTTCAGAATCAGCACGAGCGATGTATCCAAGCTTGGCCATTTGCATGACAAAGACGGCTGCCCAATAACTATAGACAAAATGTACGTTGACACCACTTTCTTAGGGGATGCATATGAGAACTTCCCTAAGAGAACTGACAGTGTGGAGTATATTATAAGGGAGGTTGAGGAATGGTTGAAACGAGATGCTGATAATTATGTTGCGTTGCATACGTCAGCAAGATTTGGATACGAATATGTTTTCAATGAGATATATAAAAGATTGAATATGAAAGTATATGTGCAAGAGAATGATTGGAGACTGTACAGGTAAGAAATACTAAACCTATTTTAACATTTCTTTCAGCTACTCATTAAGGCGTGGGCTACCAACGGAGTAGAATAGTACCTCCCTCTGTACCAGGAGTCGGAATAGGCGATTGTGGTACGCACAGCAACAGATCAACCTACCCAGATCTCAATAGTTATTTTTTATTAAAATTGACTGCAAAAAATTTACAGTTTTGGGTAGGTTGATCTGTTGCCCACCGTACCGGAACCGATAAGTGTCGGTATATTCTCTCGAAACAGTGTATTCCCATCGCAAAGTTACGCTCTGCGATTGCCCAGCGCGGCAATTTTGAGCAAAAATCCCCTTTTCTCTGGGAGAAAGACCAACTGCTGTTTTGGTGATGCTGATTCTCATTTACTACTTCTCTCATTCATTAATCTTACGTACCACCAACAATCAACTATCATACCGTCCCCACCCTGGTGGATGGTGGTCAACCACTGTGCGATTTTCCACAGAGCGCCATCATCTACCTCCAACTGCTGATCTGTGGATTAAACTCGCTGCGTCGGTATTCCCAAACCGTTACGACTTAGGGACCTTCAAGAGGAAAATCTATTCTCTTCTTATAGGCCGGTAAACCGTTGTGATTCTTATGGTATTGCAAGTGTCGACACCTGAGATTGCTAACGCGTTCGCCCAGCGCGGCAATTATGGGCAAAATTGCCCCTTTTCACTTCCAACGGCTGATGATGACGATGAGATGTAAAGTTGCAGTGTGTCTCTATAAATAATATTAATAAAATTCATCCAATTCCAGAAGTTTTGACAACATGCCCGGCGTTACAAACGACGCCAACTCCACAAAAGTACACAAATGCGCCAATAGGAGCGAGCGTGTCGCGCACAATTGTTTGCCATTCGACGCAAGTGGGAAACACTTTCTGTACATACACTTCTCTGCTTTAAAGTGGACAGAGTTGAATGAAGAAGACGCAACTTACAAGAAGACATCGGACAGAAGAATGGATGTGTGCTTCCCAACTCACTGCAGTAAGAATGAACTGGTTTATTTTGTTAATTATTTCTCACCAAAGAGGGTGGTCGGTTTTCCCAATGAATATGTTGTGGAGGCTTCGAAGAAAGAGGACTTGGTCGTGTTTAAGGGTAGAAAAGGGATAGGTGGAAATATACATAAAAAATAAACGAAATCTAGATAAAGACTGACATAGAGCCTAAACTTTAAGCGATAGGAACTTGAAATTTTGCACAGGAGTGCCTTATATAGGGATATATCAGGATTTTTTAGTATTCAACCCCGAAAGGGGTAAAATGGGGCTGCAAAGTTATTATGAAACTTTGCTGTTTATGAAGTTATTCGAATGAAATCCAGTATGAAGAAGGGTCCTAATTGAAAGTCATGAAACGCAGAAATGTTTTTTTCGAAAATCATGCCAGAAATACCTGCCTGGTACAAGTGGAGATACTTATTGTATTCCGCATAGCACAAAAAAGAATCAAAAGTTTGTTTCTTCGCAAACACTAAATTTTTATCATCATGATCATTATATCAGCCACAAGACATCCATTGCTGGACATAGGTCTCCCCAACACTCTTGCTCAGCGCGGCAATAATGGGTAAAACATCTCACATCTTGGAAAGGCTTGTGTCCAGCTGTGGACTTCCAATGGGTGTGGACTTCCAAATTTTATTGTAATAATTTTTGCAGTGTCAATTGAACAACCAATAATGGAAGATGTAATGCGTTTTTCAGCTGTAATAAAATTTTCATGTTTTCTGTTATTGTATTGCTTAATTTATTATTGTTTATATTGTGTCAAAAGTATTAAGAATAAATGACAACCAAAGAAACATAAAGGCGATATCTGTGTGTCTTTCTTTAGAAATATATGTCTAGTAACCGAAAAAATCGGATATGTTCACGGATACCAAATTGTTACGGATTACCCGTTAATTTCGAATAATTCAATTTACGGGTATCGTTAGAAATTATGTTAGTAAAATACATATACATTAATTTGTAATTTGACTTCATAACTTTCTTATCATTTGGACAAGTGAATGTAATTACTAAAGATTTAGAATGATCGAGATCTTGTCTTGTGCATTTTGTAAGACGTCATTTGGACTGTTCCCTGTCTGTCTATACTAGTCCTACTTACACATTTTGGTAAGAGCGTAGTAGACTATGAGACCACGGAACAAAAAATGTTAGGGAAAATAACGCGAAGACAAGACTTTCCAATTAAAATAATTCCCCACCTAGCCATAGACACACGCTGTTCAGTGGATCAATCAGTTCACTTGTTTAACACATTACCAACCGAAGTGAAGGGCTGCTTCTACAAGAGTGGCTTCGAGAATAAGTTCAAAGCATCTCTGTTGGTAGAATGCTTCTATAGTGTCGACGAGTTTATTGACGGCAGCGGGGATTGATTTAGAAATAATAGATCACGTCGTTCATTTGAATTGTTTTTGATGTTTCATTGATTTTTGACAAATGCTTGAGTTCTGTAACTTTATTCCTCTTTTTTTTATTGTAGTATTTTATTTTTTTAATATCTATGTAAGATATTGTATCTCTTTTTATTCAATTTTGTGCTTATGATACTGTGATGTATTGTTTTTTCCACACAATGTATATTGTTTGTAATTGAAATTGAATCCAGCGCTAAATGGCGCTATAATACATTCGGTAGCGTTCCTATCGTATGTGCCAATGTACATGAGTTCGACCCTCATCCAGGGTAATTATTTTATCATCATCACAGCAGCCTTAAAAAGACCACTGATGGAGATAGGCCTCCCCAAAAAGGTGGATTTGGCGAAAACCTCGCCCTGGGCGAGCATGCTGGTTTCGTAGCGCGTAGCATCGCGACGGGATTGCTGCTGCCCATATCAGCCCAGTTGCATTTGAGCTACACCGTTTCGGATGGATATAACACCATCTGTCTGTTCCGGTACCTTAGTCGCCTCTTACGACTCCTGGTACAATTGGAAGTACTATTCTACTCTGCCGGTACCTCACGGCCAATATTTATATGATGATTACTAGCTGATACCCGCGACTTCGTCTGCGCCTGATTAGTATTTTCTTTTCCAATCGCACTCATCTATCTGTCACACATACCAAAATTAATTAAACTTGGTTCTGCGGTTAACAGAAGAGACTCGAATCAAACAAACTGTTATAATATCTAAATGAAGTTGTACAAATTTGGTGTTATTGGGTGAGAGTCCACAAAATAAGTGATTTCATACAAAGACAAAATCGTTCCTGTCTGCATTTCGAACACAACACGATTGAAAGCAGATTTGTGGATAAAAAATGGCAGGCGTCTGGGGCGCAAACGACATTTATCTTCATATAGATATTAGTCCTAGCGTGATGTTATGCAGCCTATAGTCTTTCTCGATAAATGAACTATCGAACACTGAAAGAATTTATTAAATCGGACCAGCGTTTTCTGAGATTAGCGCGTTCAAACAAACGAACATATCAGCTTTATAATACAGATATGTGTTGTCTGATGTCCGTAACACGCGTGCTTTAACGACTTATCTCCGAGTCAGTTTAACGAATGAGGAGTTACGTGAATTTATATATTATTCGTATGGATTCACGTGTTTATAAATTTGTGCTTCAGTATAGGTTCCGGATATTTTTTTCATTTCGGATATCCGGATACAGCTACGAAGTTTTATAACATCCCCGATTTGTTTAATTGAATGTTTGTTAGTTTGTCCGTGTTTCAACCGGAATGATATCTTATTATTATTGACTGAGTCTAACCGTGAGGTACCAGCAGAGTGGAATAGTTCCTCCCCCTGTTCCAGTTGTCATAAAAAGCGAATGACGTGGAACCGACAGATGGTGGTGTCACCATTCTCACTGATGTAGATCGACGCAATCGAGCAGGGATTGGCAGTAGCAGAGTACGTCTTGTCTGACATAATGATAATTAAATCTTTAACGTCCGTGTCAATAAATATTGCCTAATTTACAAGGAGGATAACGTTCGGATTCACCTGCCCATACCCGCCCAGTGTTAGTTTTGCTGTTACAGTCACGTTACCACACCTGGTACAGTTTCGGGTGGATATACCGCCATCTGTTGGTTGCGGTACTCAGTTGCCATTCACGATATTTAGCGCAGGGGAGGTACTATTGCACTCTGCCGATACAACATGGTTGTAGGTATTACAGAGTAAATAACCTAACTGTTGTTCGATGATAATAAATAAAATGTACATGTGATTGTTTTTGTTAAATATAAACTCTTTTTTATGTATTTTTGTAACAATAAACGTTTGCCAATATTCGTTTATTTGTTTCCTTTTTTCATTTTGTATATAAGGTTTTATACAGATCCACCTATTCACATTTCGCTTCCCGGAAAGAAATGTGTCACAACACAATGTACGAAATGACATAATCACAAAAAAAATGCAATTTTGTCATTAAATTTGGCGCCCATCAATTATTAAATAAATAAGCTATATACAAACGATATTTCAGCAATCTGACTATTATAGTTTTTAAATTATTGACGTGTAAATGAACAAAGAAGTCATTAAACATTTTCTCGGAATAGTTATTTTTTTGCATTGTGACACTTTTATTGTCGGGAGGCGATAGTAGAAAATTCGCAAATGATACTAAACTTTAAATGCAATTTGGTACACTCGTAGCAGACGTAGATCGTCCATTGATGGACACGGGACTCCCCCAAAGTGGGAATTTGCCCATTATTGCCGCGCTGGACGGCGATGCTGCTGCCCATCTTCGCCCTGTGCATCTGAGCTGCTTTGTTTTGGATGGATATACCGCCATCTGTCGATTCTGGTACCTTAGTCACCTTTTACGATACCTGGTGGAATGGGAGGTACTATTCTACTCTGCCGGTACCTCACGGCTAACTGCCAGTACGGCATGGTGTATATCACCGCTTAAAGCTACACTGTTTCAGGTGGATATACTGCCATCTGTCTGTTCTGGTAATTCAGTAGCCTCTTAGAACACTTGGTGCTATAAATATTACCCGATTATGCCTTTTTTGACCGGCCCAACGGCGCAGATGGTAGTGATCCTGTTTTGTACGCCAAAGGTCGCGGATTCGATCCCCACCCAGGTCAAATATGTGATGATATTTATGTTTGTTCTCTGATGTCTGATATCCGTAACACAAGTGCTTTAAGTGACTTATCACGGAGCCTAATCCATGTATGAGATGTGAGAGTTTTATACCAGAAGTGTCAAATAAACTCAAAAAGTAATTCTTTGTCTCAAACTGCTTAAATCTCATTAATCTCCTCATATACTAATCCTTTTATAAAAATACTAGCTGTGCCCGCGACTTCGTCCGCGTGCAGTTGTTTCTTTGGGCACCATACTTTAATACTTTAACTTATATAAACATTGAATGTTATATTTTTTTTATATATTCAAATCAATAGCCTAAATAATAAGTTTTAAGCTTCTAGCTCTAACTATAGCGATACTTCCATACAACTTTTGATCCCCCCTTTCGACCCCTTACAACTCTTATGTCTAATGAAAAAGTAGCCTGTTCTTTCTAAAGCTTTACCACTATCTGTGTACCAAATTTCATTTAAATCGGCACAGCAGTTTAGGCGTGATTGCCTAACAGACAAACAGACATAGTTACTTTCGGAATTATAATATTAGAAAGGATATATACATACATACCTGTGTCCCACCGGCATAGGTAGAGAATGGATCCCCAATTGCTACGATCTTGGCATACCTCTCTCGCTCCCTGTACACGCATTAGTCCTTTCATACACGCTCGTTTATTCTCGGTACTTCTGACTTGGCCCTTCTTTAATACCTCTTCTATCTGGTTGAGGTAGATTTAAAAATATCTTGATTATAAAGTAGCTTCACTTAGTAAACGGTATTGGAAAAGAGAGCGGAAATTGGTTTGAGGGAAAAAATGGCGATGACATCGCAGTGGTAGGCAGCCATCCATAGAGGTGGCGGGGATAGTATGATAGGAGTCAATTGGGTGGATTACGATGTAGATCGTATACTTGTGTGTAGTATTTAAGTATCTTTAGTGACAGTACGAGGGCCGATTGAAAGAAGCATTTATTTTAGTGAAGTGATGTTCTCCAAGTTGAGAAAAAAGTAAAACAACCAAACTAGAGTCCACTGTTTCATCTATTCCAAACTATTTATTCTCTATGGCTGTTTGCATAAACCATAGACTATGCATTAGCAATCCAAGATGGCGGCATCGCTGCGAACGCGTTCCTTACTCCATAAATGGTCTCTAGACGCGCCGCAGTGCATACGTGTATGTCAGCTTCTATGTATTCTGAAATTGAAATGTTAGTTACTAGAAATATTTCGCGGGGTTTCCCTCATAGTTCCTCTGGGAGTATAAGAATTAAACAACGCTTATATTTTTCACTGATATTGTAGCTTTGGATTAGTGAAAGTGATTTTAAAATCGGTTCAGTAGTGTTTGAGTTTATTTATTCATCATTATTATCATATCAGATATAAAACGTCTACAGCTAGACATAGGCCTCCCTAATTAATATCTAATAGGACCGGTTGTATGCGGCCTGCGCCCAGTACGATTCCGCGTTTTTAGTCAGATCGTCTGTCCATCTTGCGGATGGACGCCCTACGATTTGCTTTCTGGTACGTTGTCTCCATTCCGGAAACTTACGACTCCATCGGCCATTTGTTCTGTTCATTTATTACAAACGTATAAAAAAATTTAATTTTGTTTACACAGTCTCATTTCAGAACATTGAGATAGGGATCTCAAACGTTTCAAAAATATAATATAACCCACGTTATTTTTCGAAATAGTAGCTCCC
Organism: Heortia vitessoides; assembly: GCA_020976665.1. Lineage (NCBI taxonomy): Eukaryota > Metazoa > Arthropoda > Insecta > Lepidoptera > Crambidae > Heortia > Heortia vitessoides. The sequence continues at coordinate 3,279,753 of JACJUM010005599.1, forward strand.
CAATCGTGAAACTATTTTTAAAATTGATAGAAAAGTTTTTGAGTTATGTCGTATGTAACAAACGGAATATCAAATATTTTCGCATCAATTTTTTTTATCGTGAATACATTCATTTGTGACACTGAATGGTTTGATATCAATAGAGGTGTCAGACGGGGGTGTTTAGCATAGCCTTGGTTATTTAACTTATTTATAGACAACTGTCTGTCGGTATTGTAGGACGGTAAATGTGGTTTAAGCATGAATAGTTTCCTCATCAAATGTCTTCTTTACCCTAATGGTTAAGTATCTTTAGTGTTGTCAGCTGAAGAGTTGCAATAGATGGTAACGATTTTGCATGATTCCTCTAAAAGGAGAGGTATGAAAGTGAATGTAAGACGAAAGTGATGGTGATGAAAAGGATGGAAGTATTGAGTAAGACAAATTGTGAATTGATCGAAAAAGGGAACGAGTTTTTACGAGAAATGGGATGTATGAAGGATATATTGAATGAAGAGTGAAAGCTGGAGTTAGAGTGAGGCTCTAACTGATTTTATGTGGAGTCAAAACATGTCAAAAAGGGCACGACTAGCTGTTCATAGAGGGTGTTGGTTCCAACACTGACATATGGTAGTGAATGTTGGGTATGGCAGAAGAAGCACGCGATTAAAATAAATGAAATGTGAGTTAAAGAGATAGATTAAAGAATAGTGTGATAAGAGGTTGATGTGTAAAAGATGATGTTGTGACAGCAATAGAGAATGGAATGTTCAGATGGTTTGGACATGTAGAAAGAATGGATGAAAGTAGAATGATTGCACAAATATAAAGAGAGGAAGAGAGTTGGTATAGGACGATCGAGGTGAACATATCTTAACCAGGTAGAAGAGGTATTAAAGAAGGACCAGGTCAGAAGTACCAAGTATATACGAGCGTGTATGAAAGGACTAATGCGAGTAAGGAAAGCGAGAGAGGTATGCAATAATCGTAACTAGTGGGGATCCGAGTCTCTGCCTACCCCGATGGGACACCGGCGCGATGTACAAGCTGGTATTATCACAAAGATATCACTAGCGTGACTTGAAGATATACGTCACACCACCTAACAATATCACTACCTCTACCCTGCTGATTGGCGGTAGAAATAGTTGAGAGTAAGGCGCACACCTCTAGGCAATTCTGATCCTGTGAAGTTGGTCTTCCAAATTCCTACTAATATTATAAATGCGAAAGTAACTCTGTCTGTCTTTCTGTTACGCTTTTCCGCTTAAACCTCTCAACCAATTTTGATGAAATTTTGCACAGACAATCTTAAGACCCTGAGAAAAGACATAGGCTATTATTTATTCTAAAAAAGGGGTCGAAAGGGGGGATGAAAAGTTGTATGGAAGTATCGCTATTTTTAGAGCTAGAAACTTGAAACTTATTTTTCAGGCCATTGCTTCGATATAAATAAATGACATTCATAGTTTATATAAATTAGGTAAAGAGGTATGCTATCCAAAAAAAATTAATCCACGCGGACGAAGTCGCGGGCACAGCTAGTACTAAATAAACAAATATTATGTTACCATTTCGTATATCCGCGATGCAGTTGCGCATATCATAGTGGCATCTATTCTTGAACATCACCACGTGCTGATCGATCACACTTATCGCGCATATAGGCTCAAACTCCTCGTGGGTGCAATCTACTGGGCACATGACTGTACGCAAATGCTGGCCATATCTGTAGCAATGTTTTGTTTCCACCCAGTCGAATTCTGGAACAGAACGACACTTCTATTTGATCATCATCATCATATCAGCCAAAAGACGTTCACTGCTGGACATAGGCCTCCCCAAGTAATCTCCAATAGGACCGGTTGTATGCGGCCTGTGTCCAGCGCGATCCTGCGGTTTTAGTCAGATCGTCTGTCCAACTTGCGGGTGGACGCCCTACGCTGCGCTTGCCGGTACGTGGTCTCCATTCCAGAACCTTACGACTCCATCGGCCATCGGTTCTGCGTACCAAATGTTTGGATATTTAATATAACAGTTCTATTTGGACGCTGGAAATACCGAACAACACAATTGGATAAATAAATGTTTGTTTGTTTTAAATATGGTGGATATATTACGGACCAGGTGATTATTGCAGGCTTTATTAATAATGCTCGGTCATTGGCGTATCTAGGGCTAGATTTCAGGGGTATGGGGGCGTGGCTCCCTGACATGCCATGGCTGATGCAATGACGTTGAGTATTTTTAATATTAAGTCTATAAATTTAAAGAGTTTTCTGGAGTTAGGTACCAATTAAAAAACTATAGGACAAGTGTTATATTAGTTAGTATTACAAATCGGTAGCCGAACATCCTGGAGTAGGCACTAGACTATTAGGGTGGGCAAAACCCATCCAGCACACTTCTATATACTACGTTCGGGTTAAATGATAAGCAACTATATCATCTTCATCATATCAGCCAAAGAAGGCCCATTGCTGGATATACGCGTCAAGAAATCCCCCCTGATTTTGCCCATAATTTACGTCATAATTAATTTAGTTACTATCCGGCAGCCGTTCACAAGGTTGACAAAAGATGAAACAACAAAGCCGTTAAAATAGTCGTTTTATTATGAGTAGTGTCATATCGGCAGAGTAGAATAGTACCTCCCCTTGTACCAGGTGTCGTAAGAGGCGGCTAAGGTACCAGACCCGAAAGATGGCGGTATATCCATCCGTAACTGTGTTGCTTAAATGCTCAGGGCTAAGATAGGCAGCAGCATCCTCGTCGCGAAGCTACGCCCTGCGATTACTAACACGCTTGCTAGGCGCGGCAGTTATAGGCAAAATTCCCCCATTCTTGGGGAGGCCTATGTCCTAAAAGCACAGGGCGGAGATGGGCAGCAACATCCTCATCGCGAAGCTACCCTCTGCGATTACCAGCTCGCTTGCCTGACGCGCAATTATAGGCAAAATTCCGCCTTGACGAACCTTATATCCAGCAGTGGACGTCCAATGAAATAAAAGGTTACGAATAGAACTCGTACTCATCAATCCTCGATAGGTTGAGCACATGTTGTTCCAGACAATGTGGCACACGCTCTGGAACCACCGGAATCGGTGGTGCTCCCTGTTCAGCGCGCACGCGGGCTTGTTGAAACTGTCGCAGTGGCGAGGATCGCAGTAATCCATCCACGCCGGGTTGAACATCCATGTTTTAGCTGTAATTTTTTATTTATTTATTCAGTTGGATATTGCACATGTACATTTTATGGTGTTACAGTATGTATTAGAAGTGTGGTATCGCAAAATACACAATGATAATAATAATATACTCTTTATTGTACACCAATAAAAATAACACAAGACCATCACAGAAATATGGAATAGTAGGTACAAGAGGCGGCCTTATCGCTAGATGCAATCTCTTACAGGCAACCTTTGGATAGAAATAATGTTAAAGCTGGTGGAAGTTTGAGGTGCATTTAGTACATACATACATAATATAGATAAATTTAAATACATATAAAAGATAAAGTTACACAACAAGAAAAGTGACAGAATCAAAAAGCAAAATGAAAGTGACAGATAATACTCCTTCATTCTCTTAAAAATTGAAAGAGAACGAGCAGATCTCACTTCAAGGGGGAGTGTATTCCACAAACGAACAGCTTGAGTTATAAAGGATTTGCCATAGAAGCTAATTGAAACCAAATACATTAGCACTTAAAAACGAATTTCGCATGCATTCGGCCTATACAAGCACTCCGTAAGTAATTTTATATTTCTTCCAAGAATTCGTTTGCAGTTTAATACGATATTATAATATGAGATATTCCTTTAATTTACTTTTAAATATATTGATATTGCTTCTAATTTTAATCGGTTTTGGAATCTTATTAAATATTAGGTGTGCCCGCGACTTCGTCCGCACGGAATAGATACTTTTGGATACCATACCTCTTTACCTTAACTTATATAAGCTTTGAATGTCATGTTTATTTAAATCGAATCAATGGCCTGAAAAATTAGTTTCAAGTTTCTAGCTATAAAAGTAGCGATACTTCCATACAACTTTTCATCCCCCTTTTCGACCCCTTACAACCTTTATTTAGAATTAAAAAGTAGCGTATGTCCTTTCTCAGGGTCTAAATTTATGAGATTGTCTATGTCAAATTTTATCGAAAATCGGTTAAGAGGTTTAAGCGGGAAAGCGTAACAGACAGATAGATAGAGTTACTTTCGCATTTATAATATTAGTAGGGATTAAAATAGAAAATGGATAGCCGTGAGGTACCGCCCGAATAGAACCCTCCCTCTGTATTAGGTGTCGTAAGAGGCGACTAAGGTATCAGAACCGACAGGTTGTGGTATATCCAACCGAATCAGTGTAGTTCAAATGCACAGGATTGAGAGAGGGCGCAATAAAATAAATGATTTTTGATAGTTTTTTTTGTTTTCTTAAAGTCAAGTTCAAGGTCAACAATAATTTTAGTAAAATAGGCCTATTATAGGCATTTTTAAATCATCAGATTAGTCCATAAATATAGTTTTAAGTAGATTTAAGAATGTGATAAGAGATGTGTAAAAGATGATGTTGTGACAACAGCACGGAATGTTGAGATGGTTTGGTCATGTAGAAAGGATGGGTGAAAGTAGAATGACTGCACAAATATATAGAGCGGGTGTAGGACGGCCGAGGTGAACATATCTTAAATAGGTAAAAAAGGTTTTTCTTTTTTTTCGGACTACCAAAATAAGTGACTGTAGATAATATTTAGTATAAAATCAATGAAGTTATAAGCTAACTGTTCTCTCAGTTATTAGTAATAAAGGGCCAGGTCAGAAGTACTAAGAATAAATAAGCGTGTATGAAAAAACTAAAGTGACAGAGGTATGAAAAGATCGTAGCAAGTGGAGATCCACAGTCTCTGCCTACCGCAATGGAACCCAGGCGTGATTTATGTATGTACATAAATTTACTAATCACAATATTACACGGACAAACAGAGTGACACAATATTTTTATATATAAAGAATATTGAATATACAACAGAGAAAGGAATGTTGAGATGGTTTGGACATGTAGAAAGGATGGATGAAAGTAGAATGACGCCACAAATATATAGAACGGAAGTGAATGGAAGAGTTGGTACAGGACGACCGAGGCAAACATATCTTAACCAGGTAGAAGAGATATTAAGAAGGGCCAGGTCAGAAGTACCAAGAATAAACGAGCGTGTGTGAAAGGACTAATGCGAGTAAGGGAAGCGAGAAAGGTATGCTAAGATCGTAGCAAGTGGAGATCCATAGTCTCTCTCTACTCCGATGGGACACGGTTGTGATGTATGTATTTATGTCTAACCAAAATCGCCTTGCTTCTACTAGTTGGATAAAACACTTCTTTGTGAAGCGTAAAGAATGGATTTTAATAATTTACCTATTCTTCTTAAGTCGTTTTGTCATTCTAATGGACGTTGAAGTTTGACGATCTACGAATTGACATAAATCGACAGATCAATCAGTCTATTTCAATCTATTTCAGTTCGGTACATCAACCTTCTGAGTAAATATCTATTTTTACTAGCATCCCCTAATATGAAAATAAAATATATAATCGTACTTACTTGGAGTATCTATTCTGTAATAAAAACGTCTTGATTTAATTTTAAAAATACGTGAAGTGAGACGATCTACTGTATGAGGTTTACTGCATTAGAACACTCACTGTCATCTATTTCTACTGCCAAATTGCAGTGATCGCGTTGCTGTATCCCGGTCTGAAGGATGTGAGAGACAGTGAAAAAACTCGGTAATGTGACATCTTCAATTTGCAAGGTTCGCAAAGCGCTAATGGCAATCACGAAATATTGATTTAACGCATAACCTGCAGTAAGATTCGTTTTGAGATGCGTCTGGTGCCAGCAGACATAGTTTTAAAATATTGTACTCAGTGACTTATTGGTCCAAATTACTCTTAAAGGGCTATAAGGTGACCATGATCATAGGTCAATTAAAATTGAAAAGTGCCCATGATAGGACTATTTAAAGACTATAAAAAGAAAGTACTTCTTTTTATCATCATTATCAGTACAGCCATTGAAAGTCCACTGCTGGACATAGGCCTCCCCAAGAAAGGGGGAATTTTGCCTATAATTGCCGCGCTGGGCAAGCGTGTTGGCAATTGCAGAGCGCAGTTTTCACGACGGGGATGCTGCTGCCAATCTTCGCCCTGTGCATTTGAGCTGCATTGTTTCGACATATCGCCATCTGTCGGTTCTGGTACCTTAGTCACCTTTTACGACACTTTGTACAGGGGAAGGTATTATTTTACTCTGCCGGTACCTATTTCTAAATTTTGATAAATTTCCATAGCATCTTATACATTGAGCTGACTCCGTGATAAGTCGCTTAAAGCATTTATGTTTCTGACGCTAGACAACACCCAAACTGGGCGGGAATCGAAGCTTTAGCGTACAAGATAGGGTTGCTACCATCTGCGCCATCGGGCCCGTCAAAATTAACAACCCTATGCCGTAATGTTCCCGGGTGCTGTGGATCTGGATTTAGACCCACGGTTATCAGTCATGGACTTCAGTACTTCAGTAACCGTTGCCGGAGATAGATGTACCCGATTTTTTAATATTATTTATTGAACTTAATTACACAAAATACGAAGCTTTGGATATGGCGGATGGAACGCTGTCTCTGTACTTTATTCACTGATGCTGCTTCTCTAACTCTATAACCCTATTTCTGATATACGTATTTTATATATTTTTTTATATTATATGTATTTATTGCGTTTATTTATACAAATATGTATGAAAACGTTTATCTATTTTATATATATATATATATATATTGTCTGCACCACTATACATATTTTTTTCTGTTTCGTGTAATGGTTGATTGAGAGATATACCAACTGGCATTAAGTCCGCCAGTTGTACATTTTGTAATATTTTGTGCAAAAAAGTTCAATAAATAATTAAATAAGTTTACCCCCGTGCGTACACAACTCGCCGCACACCACCCTTGACCCATTGGGGTCACGCGAGAAGAAGCCGGGCGCAAAGGTCACCGCCCGTAGATCAACCTCGCCTAAGGCGGGCGAAGTTCGTGACTGACTGACTGGTTCCAAATTGTATGGGTGAACCTTGTCAATGGCGAGCTATGCGGTGATCAGATATATATTATTTATAATCCAATATGTAGCAGTGATGTAATCGAGCCAGTAAATTATCTCTTTAATAGGCCATTATTGAGTAAATTTTTCTGTTGGCCATTTAGATTTATCCAGAAGCTTCGATAGATTTGTTGACGAAGTTGATCGGCACGCAACTTATCAGTAACAACTTACTCTGATTGATTACGGACTTGAAGGTCTTGACCTGTAATAATCATCATCATTATCATCATCATTATCATTATCATCATCATTATCATCATCATTATCATCATCATATGGGTGCAGGGGTAGATACTATTTTATTCTGTCGCTACCTCACGGCTCATCGCGCTAGAAATTTACTAGAGGTAGACCTTATACAAAGATGATGTATCTCACTCTAAAGTTTTCTTACTACCAAACACCAGTGTACGCATAGATTTGTTCCGGTCTGAATAGTGAGATTGGCAGTAAAATTACTGGGTAATGTAGTATAATATCATCAAGTCACAAGGTTGGCAACGTGCTAGCGATTTTCCTGATATTACGAGCGTATATAGACTGCAGTGACGCTTACTATCACGCCTGTAATTTTTTGACAAGGTATTATTTAAAAAAAAATATCAGTTATAGATTACCATTAGAGAAACAAAGGAAACACGCGAACAATAAAAACAATTTCCCAATAAAATCCATTATTGATATATGTGTTAAAGAATCGACTTATCAACAGTCATATGAAGACCGACTTAATGAAATTGGCTCAGAAAATTAATTAGAAATTTGATAAACGCAGTCGTTAATACTGCGTCTAATTTAAAAATAACCAAGAGGTACCAGCATAGTCTAATAATACCTCCACCTATACCAGGTGTCTCAAGAGGCGACTAAGGTACAAGAACCGATAGATGGCGGTATATCCATCAGTAACAGTGTAACTCAAATGCAAAGGGCTAGGATGAGCAGCAGGATTAGGTGCAGTATGTATATTTATTGGTGCAGTATGTTTGTCGTAGCACTATGTATATTTTTTTTTCTGTTTTGTGTAATGTTTGACTGGGAGATAATGCCATCTGGCTTTAAGTCCGCCATTTGTACATTTTGTAACATTTTGTGCAATAAAGTTAAATAAAAAAATTATGCAATTATGTGCGAAACGCCCCCTTTCTCGTCCTATGTCCTGCTGTGGACTCCCTATGGAAGGTATGATGATGATAAAGTAAGTTCATAATAGTAATTATTGCGGATATCCGTGTTTGTGAATTCAAATACCTTTATTTTGACAGACTTTCAAATGCAGATAGCTATAGTTATAATATGTGGAGTAACTGACTACTTTTATTCTATTTATTAATAGCAATGCTCCTGACTTTGGGGGGTAGTCGTAGAATAGTGATTTGGGGGGTACGGGTGGAATAGTGACTTGGGGGTAGGCATGGTTAAGTGTCTTCAGGAGGTACGCGTGTAATAGTGACTTGGGGGTAGGCGTAGAATAGTGACTTCGGGAGGTACGCGTGGAATAGTGATTTGGGGGTAGTCGTGGTTAAGTGACTTCGGGAGGTACGCGTGAAATAGTGACTTGGGGGTAGGCGTAGAATAGTGACTTCGGGAGGTACGCGTGGAATAGTGATTTGAGGGTAGGCGTGGTTAAGTAACTTCGGGAGGTACGCGTGAAATAGTGACTTGGGGGTAGGCGTAGAATAGTGACTTCGGGAGGTACGCGTGGAATAGTGATATGGAGGTAGGCGTAGTTAAGTGACTTCGGGTGGTACGCGTGGAATAGTGACTTGGGGGTAGGCGTGGATTAGTGACTTCGGGAGGTACGCATGGAATAGTGACTTTTAGGATTGATTCATTTATTTTAAAACGTATCCCTAATTTTGTGAAAATATAATAAAAATATAGAATTGTTTTTTAAATAACTAAGAACACGTCCATGATCTTGTTTTATCACGAGGATATCACAAGCGGGTAATTTCACTGCCTTTCTCATCCTTTATACCGGAACATAGCAATGTTCTCACAGCTATTTGCCGGTAAAAGTAAGATACCAAAGAAGATTTGCAGCATCAAATAGTGCATATCTGCCAAGGGTCATTAGTTCGATCTCCACTCAGGACAAATCTCTGATACATTTATGAATCTTAGTGTTTGTTGTGTTTCTGATTGTTAAATAAATATTTAAGTATTATGTTTAGGATTTCTCTATTGCCTGATGTCCCTGACACAAGTGCTTCAAGCAGCGATGTTGCGGGAATTTATTATTTCTTGTGGAGGCCTACGTACAACAGAGGACATTCAAGGATCTAAACGAGTGATTTGAGTATGTATTTGAATCTGTTTGTTGATTGGATAAGATTTTGTGTGAATTTATTGTTATTATTATTTTGTGACCTGAAGATAATATGTCATATTACCCAATAATTTCACTGCCTGTTTCGCTTTCCAAACCTAACACAGCTACCTATCTAACTTCAGAGTGAATAAATTAAATTGAACTTACAATATTAATAGTCTATATTTATAACCTTATTCGGTAATTGGACTATTCAACACTGAAATTTTCTTTCAGATCGGATCAACGGTTCCTGAGATTAGCGCGTTCAAATAAACATACTTTTCAGTTTTACATACATACATCATGCCTGTGTCCCGACACGATCTTGGCATACCTCTCTTGCTTCCCTTACTCGCGTTAGTCCTTTCATACACGTTCGTTTATTTTTTTGTATTTCTAAATTATATAATAATAATAAAATTTTTATAATATTGGTAAAGATTCTTGCGGAACATTACGCGGGTAAAACGCGGAGCGTTGCAAATTTTGATATATCGGTGTAGTTTGACAGAATTCTGTTGTCTTCGTACATGTTTGTTGTATGTTTTGGATGTGTAAGTGCAGGCGATGTGTGAGTTCGCTTTTCTAAACAAATAAGGCAAGAAGAAGACGTTGCATTGTATTGAATTTAATAATCACACATTTCTGTACTAGGATCGCATTCTTTCGGCTTTCGGGTCGTCCACTTTTTGTATCTTATAGCTGATGATGTTTTTGTAGATCCTGAAACACAAAGTTATAACAAACATCATCATTACAGCATACATTTATTGGAAGTCCACTGCTGGACATAGGCCTCCACAAATAACCGGTAATTTTGACCATAGTTGCCGCGCTGGGCAAGCGTGTTGGCAATCACAGAGCGCAGCTTTCACTAGGGGGATGCTGCTTCCCTATCCCCACCTTATGCATTTGAGGTACACGTTGCCCCTAAAGGGGGAAAATACCACAAGGGACAAAGGACGAAGAGCAAAAATATGTAAGGAGTAAAGAGAGTGCGTGCGGTCCACATTCCGCGTGCAGCTCCTTTGGATTCGGCCTTAACCGGATGGTTGGAAAGGCCATGGGTGGTTGGCGGTGTCCCGAATGGATATACCGTCATCCTTCGATTTTAGTACCTCAGTCACCTCTTACAGCACCTAATACAGAGGGAGGTACTATTTTCAATCGGTACCTCACGGCAATCGTCAACGGGACTTAAAAAAACATATTCGATGTCTATCATTGACCTCCACATGAGATTTGCATTCAATGCGGGCCCGATAGTGCAAATGGTAGGAATACTGTCTTGTGCGCCAAAGGTCGTGTGTTCGATCGTGGGGATAAATATTTATGTTTCTTTCCAGGACAAATATTTATGTTTCTTCTGTATCTGGGTTTGAAATATATGTATTTAAGTAGTATATTTTTGATTCCTTTGATGTCTGATGTATGTAACAACGAAGTGCTTTAAGCGACTTATCACGGAATCATGTCAATGTATGAGATAAAGTAGGAAATAAATATTTTAGAAAAAGACGATCCTACGGCTACATTAATTCAAATTCAAATTAATTTATTGCTTGCCACATTACACGAACATGGTGGACTAAATACAATATAACATAGAGATTCGTATGTCGCCCTGCGAGGGCACTGCAATATGTAAGAACTATCTACTAGCTATTTTTACTAATAATATTATAAAGTTAATTACAGAAAATTAACATCTAAAGTACAATAAAATTTATAATAATATTTTTATATATATTATGGATTATGGATATATTATGGATTTTTCAATAGATATTTACGCAATAACACAGCATTGATACATTGGTTATTTATTATTATTTTTATATAAACATTTTTATAATTAGTTCAAATACTATTTATTTCATCATCGTTATCACAACAATCGCAAAACGTCCACTGCTGGACACAGCCTCTTCATCAAAAGAGAATTTGCATGTCATAACCGTGCTGGGCAAGCGTGGTGGCCAGCGCTGAGCACAGCTTTGCGGTAGGAATGCTGTTAGCCATGCCCACCGCATTTGAGTTACACTGCTTCAGTTGGAAAGACCGCCAATATATAGCTTAACTGCAATATATGCATTTGGCATAAAATGTGGTAGAATAGTACCTCATTTTGTACCAGGTGTCGTGAAAGGCGACTGATGTACCAGAACCGACAGATGGCGGTGTATTTATCCGAGACGGGGTGGGGGTGGGCAGCAAAATCCCAGTCGCGAAAGCTGCGCTCTGCGATTGCCAACACGCTTGCCCAGCGCGACAATTATGGGCAAATAACCTCCTTTCTTAGAGAGGTCTAAGTCCAGCTGTGGACTTCCAACGGCTGTAATGATGTGATGTCGTAAATGAACACTTTTTTTGCGCTTTCATTTAAAACGCTGGCTAAACTCGATGAGATAGATCGAAATAATATACTGTGTTACAGTATTGTACATCCTCAATACATCCATGCATATCTCTTAAAGATAAACCACAAAAACCACAGTTTCAAGAATATTTCAATTATTATTACATGATTTAACTTCTGCAACTGCCAATTTAGTATTCTGGCCTGATAAAGCTACTGTACTGACGAACTACGTGGGCTCGTATTAAGTAGCTCTGGCCGTTATGTCGCAGTTCTTCCACATTTCTTACATGCTCGGCTAATACTAATTTATTGCCTTTTATCTCAGTTTGTAGTTGGAAACTAATATAATGTCTATTAGTAAAACTATTAAATCAATTGCACTTAAATAATGTCAACAATACTATTTTAACCTTTGGTTTTATTTATATGTGCAAAGAAAACTAACAATGTTCACATTTTTATGATTTGACAGCTTCCGCAAATGTTGTAAATGCTACGCGTCGCCACACCTAGCTAACAGCTAACAGCACAAAGTGTCGTTACAACTTTTGTTCTTAATTTTTTCCGTCTAGCTCCCTTTCGCAAAGCACGATAAGTAACTTCATTCCAATAAATAGAAAAAATGAATACTGTACCATGTTCCATTTTCATTGGCACGCATGGCGGTCGGAAAATCCTGGATTGCTGCATCAGGTTGGTGGTGTTCTCCAGGTCCAGATGCCAGTGCTGCAGCAGATTACGGACCCCGTGGACTACATTTTTGAACGTGTGGTCCTTATCTATATATATTAAAGAAGTAGCTCACTGACTGACATATCAATGCTGGGCCTGAACTATAAGGGTTAGAAACTTAAAATAATAATAATAATTACTTTATTGTACACCAAACATAAAAATACATGAAAATAACAGAAATCATAAAGTACAATGGACGGCCTTATCGTAAATAGCGACTTCTTCCTGGCAATCTTTGGATGGAAAGACTGAATGAAACAAAGAGGTAGTAAGAAGTGTCAATAAGATCGAATGAAAACTATATTAAATCTACATAATATCAATAAATAGATTTTTGACGTGACAACGTCTTATAAATTGGTTTGCCGGGTGACACTTCAAGAAACTGCGTTACGCTCCGCTCACGTTATGCGCTCACAATGAGAGCGA
>JACJUM010005599.1:3293150-3343277 GCA_020976665.1 Heortia vitessoides
ATCCTTATTCCTACTATACGAATGAATATTCACATTAAAATTATTTTACCACTCAAAGTCGTTGTCACGTAAACCTTTCGCCCGTATACCGACTTTACAGGCAACCAATTTTATTTTAGAAAATATCATTAGATAAAACTGTAATGAAAGAAAGATATCCTTTACCAATCGTTTAAACACAGTATTGCACAGGGGTTCCATTTCTAAAGTAAGAAATAACTTTTGAAAATTCAAATTTTACAGGGGATACATAGTTCGTGTCAAAACTTTGCTATTTTAAAGTTATTCGAATTAAATTCAGTGTACAAACTTTCCATTGATGGGAAGGGATGATTTTCAAAAGAAATTGAAAATCATCCCTTAATTGGGTAAAAGAGGGGTGCAAAATCAGTATAAAAGTTTACTGCTTAATGCGGATAAACCGCATTGCTAGTTTATATAGAAGAGGAAAAATTTTGTTGTTTGTTTGTTAACATTAAATACTACTAAACCGATTTGGAAAAATCTTTCACCCTTAGAGAGCTCCTTCCTTACCAAGCAACACATGCTTGTTATATTTTAGAAAAAAAGTAAGAAAACGGTAACTAAAATAAAACTATGTAAACATGATGTGTACGTTTCTAACAAATCAGTTTTTAGTGTAAAACAAGATCGCTTTCTCTGTATGCTATATCTTCTATGTATGCTTAGATCTTTAAAACTACTCAACGGATTTTGATGCGGTTTATTTGAATAGATAGAGTGATTGAAGAGAAAGGTTTATATGTATCATCATACCAGCCGTTAAAGGCGACTGTTGGACATACGCCTCCACAAGAAAGGGGAGGCCTATTCCCCAAGAAAGTTTGAGATCTGTCTAGTTTGAGATCTAAGTGTTTGTAAATAATTACCCACAACATTAAAGATATGGCGCTGATTTATTAGCACTAAATACTAGAAAAAATTCGCCATGTCCGCTAAGATTTCGGTAGCACAACGTTGGTGCAGTCCTCCGGTATAAGAGCAATGCAGGTTCGAGTCGCCTGACACCTGAGACAGTATGGATCCTATTACCAATAGAATGACAATCAAGGCTCACAACCCAATCGAGGGCATAGTGACATCATCATCATCATACCAGCCAATGAAAATCCACTGCTAGACATAGGCCTCTCCAAGAAAGGGGGTTTTATGCCCATATTTACCGCGCTGGGCAAACGTGTTGTATATTTGAGCTGACCTTTTTGCATGGATATACCGTCGTCCGTCGGTCCTGGTACCTCAGTAGCCTTTTACGATACCTGGTACAGGGGGAGGTATTATTCTACTCTGCCGGTACCTCACGGCCACTTTATGTATAATAACATCCATTAATTAGTGAAGAAATACATATATATATATATATAAATTTTTTCCGCTTAAATTGTAAACGCATTGTACATATTTTTGCAATGGGGTTGCTGCGGGGATGGGCCCGCGCCCTGGGCATTTTAGCTACACTATTTCGCCTATGTCATCTCTTGCGACACCTGGAATAGGGGGAGGTACTATTCTACTCTCCCGGTACCTTATTACGTTAATTTTGTTTATTGTTATAGTAAAAAGAAACTCGTTGAGACAAGTCGAGAGCATTGCAGTGTACACATTGCTGTGTTCCGGTTTGAAGGGTGAGAGAGGCTGTGTAATTACTGGGCAATGTGTCAGAATATCTTCAAGTCACAAGGTTGGCAACCCGCTTGTGATATCCTTGTGACATTACGAGCGTCTATAGCCTGCAGTAACCCTTACTATCGCGAGGACTGTATGCTTATTGTATCCATCCTGAGAAGGTGTCTGCCCATTGTTAAATTCTTTGGCCGAGGCTAAGATTTCTAGTGTTCTTACTCCCAACAATCACGTGGATGAGTTGAGTCACAGCCATCATGTCCCACTGGAAGACCCGGAGATGAAGGTTGCTGATCTGGTAGAGCACGGAGTACAGTTCGTCCTTGGTGTACCCGGTGGTGTTCAGGGTAAGTAGATGGATCAACCTGGAGTTCAACCTTTTAATTAGTTTTATTATTTCACAGCCGTGAGGTACTGGCATAGTAGAATAGTACCTCCCACTGCACCAGGTGTCGTAAGAGGCGACTAAGGTACCAGAACCGACAGATGGCGGTATATCCATTCGGAACAGTGCAGCTCAAATCCACCGGGCGGGGATGAAAGCTGCGCTCTGCGATTGCCAACTCGCTGCCCAGCGCGGCAAATATGGGCATAAAACCTCCTTTCCTGGACAGGCCTATGTCTAGCAGTGGATTTTCATTGGCTGGTATG
Source organism: Heortia vitessoides (assembly GCA_020976665.1). NCBI lineage: Eukaryota > Metazoa > Arthropoda > Insecta > Lepidoptera > Crambidae > Heortia > Heortia vitessoides. The sequence continues at coordinate 3,295,446 of JACJUM010005599.1, forward strand.
ATGATGATGATGTCACAATGCCCTCGATTGGGTTGGGAGCCTTGATTGTCATTCTATTGGTAATAGGATCCATACTGTCTCAGGTGTCAGGCGACTCGAACCTGCATTGCTCTTATACCGGAGGACTGCACCAACGTTGTGCTACCGAGATCTTAGCGGACATGTAGAATTTTTCTAGTATTTTGTGCTAAGAAATCAGCGCCATATCTTTAATGTTGTGGGTAATTATTTACGAACACTTAGATCTCAAACTAGTCAGTACTATTATTTTTTTAGGTATAGGAAGGATGCAGGTTCGAGTCCCGCCTGACACCGAGGATAAGTATATGTATTTGGCGATATCATCTTATATCATCATCATATCGGCCATAAGACGTCCACTGCTGGACATAGGCCTCCCCAAATAATCTCCAACAGGACCGGTTGTATGCGGCCTGTGTCCAGCGTGATCTTGCGGGTTTTAGTCAGATCGTCTGTCCTGTGGAATGTCGACCACGTTACGATAAGTGCAGTGAAGGGCGTCCACCCGCAAGATGAACAGACGATTTGCCTAAAACTGCAGGATCGCGCTGGACACAGGCCGCATACAACAGCTCCTATAGGAGATTACTCGAGGAGGCCTATGTCCAACAGTGGACGTCTTATAGCTAATATGATGATGATGATGTCAAATTACCTAGTAATTTCACTGTCTCCCGCACACTAGCGGAACACAGCAATGCAATTGTTTGCCGGTAGAAATAGGCGAGTGAGGTACTAACGTAGACAAGCTTTGTATGTATACCTCTAGTCAGAAAAGATTTGGGGGTTTGTTAAATACCTTGTCACTTTGTGGTCCGTCATCATTAAGTGCTGGCGGTCTATAGAAACCTTTTTCATACCTATAAATAATATTTATGTGTCAATATTTGACATTTTATTTCTATATAAATTAAAATTAATAGGAACTGATCGACCTACCTAATTCTGTCAAATTTCGCAATCGATATTAATCTAATCATTATCAGCATTATCCTCATTACAGCCATTGGAAGACCACTGCTGGCCATAGGCCTGCCCAAGAAAGGGGGAATATTGCCCATAATAGCCGCGCTGGGCAAGCGTGTTGGCAATCACAGAGCGCAGCTTTCACGACGGCGATGCTGCTGCCATATCCCCACCCTATGCATTTGAGGTACACATTGCCCCTAAAGGGGGAGAATACCACAAGGGACAAAGGACGAAGAGCAAAAATATGTAAGGAGTAAAGAGAGTGCACGCGGTCACCATTCCGCGTGCAGCTCCTGTAGATTCGGCCTGTATAACCGGATGTTTGGAAAGGCCATGGGTGGTTATGGTGGTATCCGGTATTCTGGTACTTTATTCGCTTCTTACGACACCTGGTAGAGAGGGAGGTACTATTCTACTATGCTGGTACCTCACGACAATTTTTTTTAATTGAGTTCAATTACTCGCTCTCCTATATTAATTATTAAATTTACTGTAACAATTTGATTTGGGTAGTTTGATCTGTTGTTCACCGTACTAATTCTAACAGCGAATTCATAATTAGCAGCGCCCCGCGGTTTCACCCGCTTTGAGTTGTAGCCGAGAGGTACCAGCCAAGAAGAATAGTACCTCCCCCTGTACTAGGTGTCGTAAAAGTCGATTTATGTACCAGAACCGACAGATATACAGCGGTATATCCATGTGTAGCTCGAATTTACAGGGTGGGGATGGGCAGCTGCATCCCTGTCGCGAAAGCTGCCTTCTGCGATTGCCAACACGCGTGCCCAGCGCTGCAATATTTGGCTAAATTCCCCCTTTCCTTGGGCAGGACCTTGTCCAGCAGTGGACTTCTAATTACTGTATTGATGAAGTTGTAGAACTTTCATACTAACTTTGCACCCCCCTTTTACCCCCTCAAGGTTTGAGTATTGAAAAATTATTTTACGTCTGTAATGACTTTCAATAAACAACCCTTACACTAAATTTCATTAAAATAACTTTATATTGCGCGTTGTGCCATATTTTTCGTAGACCCACTCATAGCGAAACGGGTTTTTTGCAGAATATTACAAGTATTTATTGTTTATCACTATTTTACTTAGTTTTTTTATATTTTTTATTTTTCCTTCGATTTATTGTGTAAGAATATTAACTAGATAAGTATTGAAGTTGGAAATTAGGTAATCGGTACGCATGCGCAGTCTGCGTACTCCCTCTTACATAGAGGAATACCTTTCATCCTGAGGTTTGTGAACGAATTATGATATAATCTTATCGATGTATTATCGTATTGGCACCGATTTTTGATATGTGTACAGAGGTTCAGAATTTAATCTGTCCGTCTAAATTGGGTTAAAATAGACTTCAAATTATTCAGTTACAAACAAACATACATACAACTGAAGCTAATATAAAGCGTGTTAAAAGAAGGCTAGTTTTGAAATAAAAGCAATTGTTATTTGACTATCATACCAGTGAAGAAAGGTGTGATTAAATCTTGACAATGTATCATTTCTGCAGGTATATGACATTGGTCAGGATGATAGCTGTTGCAGCCAAGCATTTTTCTGTAAAATATATCAGGCTTCACATTTCTATTTGGCTTGTGAGCTTTCTTTTTCAGAACCTTCTTCTTCCGCCTCATTCTTTTTATAGGCACGACGGAGCTGAGTGCGTTTAGTTTAGCTGTTGTTGATTTGATTTTTGGTAACTGCAAAATATATCATCATCATTATCATCATCATCATCATCATCATCATCATCATCATCATCATCATAGCAGCCATTGAAAGTCCACTGCTGCACATGAGCTTCTCCAAGAATGAAGGTTCTTTGCCCATAATTGTCGCGCGTGTTGGCAATTGCAGAGCTTTTGCGACGGGGGTGCTTCTACTTATCCCCGCCATTTGCATTTTGGCTGCACTGTTTCGGATGGATATACCGCCATCTGTCGGTTCTGGAACCTCAACCGCCTCTTACGACACCTATTTAATCAGAGGTACTATTCTATTCTGTCGGTAATCCAAGGCAAATTTAGAGACCCAATTATTTAGTGTTTTAGCTACTCAACTATTATCTACCACTAGATCGAAGAAGATTCACCGTGGGTACTGGCAAAGTTGAATAATACCTTTTCCGGTGCCAGGTGTCGTAAGAGGCGACTGAGTTACCGGAACCGACAGATGGCGGTATATCCACTGCTAACAGACTGGCTCAAATGGAATAGGGTGGGGATAGACAGCAGCATTCCCATCACGAAGTTTGGCTGGCCCGATGGTGCAGGTGGTAGTGATCCTATCTTATGCTCCGGGGGTTTTAGGCTCGATTCCCACCCTGATCGAATATTTATATGATGATATTTGTGTTTGTTCTGATTCTGGGTGTTAAATATATGTATACAAGTAGTATATTTGTAATTCCTCTGTTGTCTGATATCCGTAGCACAAGTGCTTTAAGTGACTTACGGAGTCAGGTCAATGTATGAGATGTTGTGGGAATAAAAAGAATAGCTACGTTTTGCGAGTGCCACCACGCCTCTTTATTATGCGTAGCATTCCCTTTTTCTTGGATAGGCTTATGTCTAGCACTGGATGTCCAAGTATGAAGCTGATATGATAATGATGAGAAAAATAATGAATCAAAGGAAATATTACAATTTGCGTATTCAAAGGTCATAGAGGGCTGTATTTATGACATAAACATATTTTTCTTCAAAGTATGCCATTACAAAAACAAGTTTAGAACTCGCTATTGCATTAAAAATTTGCTGTACCCGCGGTATCACCTGCTTTAATCTAAAGGTAAAAGTAAGTCTGTTATTCTTTAAAACATCAGCTACCTGCCAGTGAAAGTTCCAGCCAAATCGGTCCAACCGTTACAGAGATTAGCCAGATCTAACATTTTTTTTTTATATGAATAGCGTGTATACTTTCATATGCATTTATTTAAAAGCTGTATGTACTGCATCGCGAATACAAAGTTTGTACTCTAAATCTCCGTAGATATACAAGCGCATGTCACACAACATTCGTGGTAAAATGACTTCGCTGATGCCATCACGGCTTATATATCCAAAACGCCCTTACACACTAACTCGTCTCTGAGAAGTACAAACAAGTATCCCCTCCCACATAACGCATACTGGTCTTTCTAATGTGGTTAGGCGTAACTTATTCTCTTTAAAGTTCTCCTAAAAGACGGCCACTCAAGCCGAGGTCTGTGCCTTAAAGGTGTTCTTAAGTGATCGCCGTCAGCCTCGTTCCGATTCCGTTAAGATGTAGCGAGAAAAGCAAGAATGCATTTAATTTCTTTTTATGGACGTGGTACTCATAGATTTATATAGAGGAGGAGACCGGGTAGGCCGTTCACCCCCAACGATGGCTTAGTGCCCACCCCAGGATGTTTTTTTATTTAACCAAGTCGATAAGCAACCTATACTTATACTCACTCGTAATATCACAAGGATATCACTAGCGCGTTGCCAACATTGTGATTTGAAGATATTATGTCACAATACCCTGTAATTTCACTACCTGTCACGCTTTTCAAGCCGGAACACAGCAGTGCGAACACTACTATTTATATCGCCAAGTCTTCTTTGTGGTTTAAGGTCTACCCCATGTAGACCTTAAAAAAAGGACGTCTAAGTGGCCACCGCCTCGAGAACTTGTATGGACCCTATGAGTAAGTGCGTCATCGCATCAGCCTTGCCATAGTCCCGAGTGCACTACTCCTTTCTAGGGCCATTTCTGAATATTGAACCTAGATACGACAATGGTGGTATTTTTACAATCGGTCTGCCGGGGCCCCCCCCCCCCCTCTCAACTATGTACACCGCCAAACAGTATAGTTCGATGCTATGTTCAATTTAAAGAGTGAGAGAGGCAGCGAAATTAACGTGTAGAGAAATCACCTTGTACATTTCGTTTTCTTTTCTATCATCATTGTCCATGATCGGCGTGATCTTCTCCATCTCCTCGTACTCCACATCTTCATCGTTTATCGGCTGCATCATCAGCTGGTTCCGTTTCATTTTGCTCTGTATTTGATACATGATCTCCTTCTTCAAAATCTCCACTCTCTTGTGAACGTCCAGAGTTACTCCCGTCGTCTTTTTCAGTGATATTTTAGGGACTGTAAAGTAAAGTTTAGATGATCATTATCTTATCAGACATAGAAAGTGAAGACATAGTTTTCCTCAAGATATCTTTATTCCATAATTGCTATGCTGTGCAGGCCTGGTGGGAATAGCAGAGCGCAATTTAGCGACAAGGATGCTGCTGCCCATCCTCACCCTTAAGCTGCCCTATTTCGGACGGATCTCCTACCATCTGTCGATACTGGTACCTTAGTCGCCTGTAACGACACCTGGTACAAGTCAAGGTACTATTCTACTCTGCCGGTACCTCACGGCACTAAACACCTTCACCAAAATCACTCACCATATATTAAAAACATAAAGAAGAAATAGCAAATATCCATAGTAATAAATGCGTTTTTCTATTTCCATCAAAATTTCATACCGCATACAAATCATTGGATGCACGAACGTAAAGTAATAAATCCTTTATTAAAATCAATGGACCATTTACAAACGTTGTTCAGGAATACTAAAATAGAAATAATTGCTTTTCTTTGTCATCGTCAAAGCAACCGTACGAGATTAATTATTCAGATTGTTACAGAATTATTTTTAACTGTACATTATAATTTGCCGAGAGGTACCAGCGGAGTAGAACAGTACCTCCCACTGTACTAGGTGTCGTAATAAGCGAATAAGGTGCCAGAACCGACAGATGGCGGTATATCCATCCGGAACAGTGCAGCTAAAATACGCAGGACGGTGATGGGCGGCAGCAACCCTGTCGCGAAAACTGCGCTCTGCTATTGCCAACACGCTTGCCCAGCGCGGTAGTTATGGGCAAAAAGCTTCCTTTCTTGAAGAGGCATACGCCTCCATGGCCGGTATGCACCATGATATCAGCCAAAAGACGTCCACTGCTGGACATAGGCCTCCCCAAGTAATCTCCAATAGGACCGGTTGTATGCGGCCTGTGTCCAGCGCGATCCTGCGGCTTAAGTCAGACTGTTTGTCTACCATGTCGACGCGGTCTTCGTTCCAGAACAATATAACTCCATCAACCATCGGCTCTGCTTGCTAAGTGCCTTGCCCACTTAGTGCCAGTCCAATTCAACTTACTTATACGCTGCGTTATGTCGGTAACTTTGGTTCATATACATATCTAAATCAAATGCTCATAGAAATTCCGAGCATTTACCTCTTCATAGCTCGTTGAGCTATTTTGACTTGGCTTAAACGAACATGTTGCCGTGAGGTACCGGCAGAGTAGAATAATATCTCCCACTGTACCAGGTGTCGTAAAAGGCGACTAAGGTACCAGAACCGACAAATGGCGGTATATTCAAGACAATGCAGTTCAAATGCACAGGGTGGGGATGGGCAGCAGCATCCCCGTTGCGTAAGCTGTATTCTGTGATTTCCGGGCGGCGATTGGAGGTAGAAATATTTTTTAAATTGTTCGATTTAGTTTTGAATTGCTTAAGGATTGTATAAAAATTGGTTTAAATTTAGTTTGAGATCAATCAACAATTAGTTTATGAATTAGCTATAATATCCAAACGAAGTTGTACAAATTTGGATGAGTGGACTATTAAACAAGTGATTTTATATAAAGCACAATTTTAGTTCCTGTCAAAATCTGGAACGCAACACAACGATAAGCAGATTTGCTGATAAAAATTATCAGGCGTTTGGGTAGCAACATACACTAATTGTTATATTTTGGATAAGTCTTTACAAATTGGTAACTCTGATGTATGTGTTTAATTATTGTAAATGTACATGAAAATTCAATCAGTAGTTTTTGGATGAAAGAGTAACAATAAAACATAGATCCTTACATTTTTACATACATACATACATAACGCCTGTGCCCCCTCGGGGTAGACAGAGACTATGGATCTCCAGTTGTTACAATCTGGTACACCACTCACGCATCCCTTACTCGCTAGTCCTTTACACGTACTTGACGGGCTCGATAACGCAGATGGTAGTGATAGCAGATCTTGTGCGCCAGAGGTCATGGGTTCGATTCCCACCCAGAGTAAATATTTATGTAATGGTATTTGAGTTTGTTCTGTGTCTAGGTGTTAAATATATTTAAGTAGTATATTTGTGAGTCCAATGTTGTCTGGCGTCCGTAACACAAGTGCTTTAAGCCACTTACCATGGATGTAGGTCAATGTATAAAATGTGGGAATTTAATTCACTTCTGACCTGGCCCTTCTTTAATACCTCATTTACCTGGCTAAGATATGTTCGCCTAGGTTGTCCTTTACCAACTCTTCTTATAATATTAGAAGGATTAATAAGCCTAAGTTATTTTTGGTGGATATGGTGTTTACCAAAGGTCATTAATGGACATTCTTCCCTGTGATTTGGGATGGGCAGGTTTAGGATTTTTTCATGGAAACCTCAACCTCAAGAAGACTGAAGTTTAGTCAATGAAACAAACGTCTTTTATAATAGTACCAGTTATAATTTTATAATACCATTCTCCCGTTAATGTTGACTGGTGGGGGTCCGATTTGAGCAAAATTTTCCGGCAATCTATCATTGTCTGGGATAGGCTCATCGAAATTGTATTTTTCAGCGACTATCGGCACTTTTGCAAGGTAATTTGGACTGCTTACTTTATAGAAGTCTCTCTTAGGTATCATTGTTCCTTTGGTTGGTGGTCCGGCTTTCCCTGCCTTTTCTTTCTTAATAGGCGTACTGTTCTTGGCGTTGTCTGGAGTTTCTTTCACCTTGTAATCGGATAAATATCCAGTTTGTGCTTTCACTTCATAGTCGTCCTTCAAATTTGGCTTGTTATCGTAATTTGTCGGTATGTCTATGTATGTTTCTGATTGTTGTTTACTGTATTTGAGTGGTTTTGTATTTTCAGTTGTGAGCAGCCTTTCTCTATTATGTGTTTCCCAAACCGATGTCCTAGTAGTGGATTTTATTTCGTGTTGCATATTATCTTTATAAAGTTCTTCTTGTGATTTTTTGTGTTCATTTGTGTTTTCAGAATAAACTGATAGTTTTTTGATCGCTTCATTTTTAACAAATTGATTCGGTCTTTTCTGGTGTTTTAATTTTGGCCCAGCTTTGAGTGGTTGTACGTCTGATGAGACATCAGATCGAAGAGGTAATTCCCAAGAGTTCCTTTCTAAATCATGTGGTACACTATCGCTCGGTGTATAAGATTTGCCTCTAGAATGTGGCAGCTTTTCATTAAATTTCTTATCTGTCATAATCGGCTTCCCTCTGTCTTCTTCAGATACATCCCACTCTGGTTGTAATGGTATATTTTCCTCTGTATCCCCTACTTCGACTTCGCGTAGTGGCGTGGCTTCTTGACTATGCATTTTCTCATTTGTGCTGTCTCCATTTAATTTACCTTCAACATTTGATAGAGTATCTTCTTCAATGTCTTCATACTTCGGTGGTAAATCTTCATATGTTTTAAGGTATCGTGATGTTGTCTTTATTTTGGAATAATGCGGTTGTCTTTTATTATTTTCTATACTAAGTTCGTCTGTAATAATTTGTTTTTCTTCGTAAGATGGACGAGGGGATGCTTTTATTGGATTGTCATCATTAGTCTTCCATGAACCGTCGTATCTGTTTTTCTTTGGTTTCTCTGGCAAAGAATCTATTACTCTTTCTTCTTCGCTTTCGAATATGTCTTCTTCTTTTTCTGGTGTCACATAATCTTCGTAACTATCACCTTGCTTCACCATTTTAACTTTAGAATAAAATGCATTTTCAGGTTCAGCTGGTCTTAGTTTATTTCGCTTATTTTTTTTCCGATCGTATTTTTTATCGCTTTCCGAATGGTTATTATCATTATTGTCACCTGTGTCATCACTGTTCTGTTGTAAATTTCTTTCGGCTTTCTTATTATCTTTGATTCGTTCTTTGACCATTTCTACTAATTCATCGAACGTTATCTTTGTGTTATCTAAAGGCATACCTTTATCTATCTCTAATTTCTTATTTATATCTTTATTCTCTTTAAATATATTTTTCAGTGTAGCTTTTATAACTTTATCCTTGTCTGGGTCATTTTTATTTTCATCGTGACTTCTTGATTTGACGACTATGTTAGAAGCCATGCCAGCTACACGATTTGCTAATCCTTCTGGCATTAGCACTTTTGCTATAGATTTGAAATCATCTAGATTTGCAGCTATTAATACATAGCTGTATGTCTCGGAGATAATATCTGGAATGAAGAATAAAATATTGAAATTAAGCCAACATTACTTCTTACAGCTTCAATTATTGAGGTAGTGATTTTATCATGTGCGCCAAAGGCCATGGATTCGATCCCCACCTTGGACAAATATTTATATGCAGATATTTGTCTTTTTTCTGTGTCTGGATGTTGAATTTATATATGTAAGTATTATATTTATGATTAGTCTGTTATATGAGGTCTGCAACACGCGAACTCAGATCAATGTATGAGATGTTGTATGTATTTATTTATTTACAGATTTTTGACACCGTAATGCTAATTTGAGAATATGCTTTGGAAACGAGAATATGCTTTGCATTATGAGATTTTAAATTATTATAATCAATAGAAATAATTACACATCGCTATACTAATTTTAATTATAGATTTAGTATTGTCATATATAGAGTACTATTTTATATTCTAAGGTGTTGTAAGGAACGACTGAGGTACCGGAACCGACAGGTGGAGGTATATCCATCCGAATGATTTAACTCTTAGGGATCCTATCTTAACAGTGGAGCTGTAGAAGCTCATATGATGAATTCTGAGTAATACTTTGGAAGATTATCATCATCAACATCATCATTTCAGCCATTGAGTATCATTTACTGTATATAGGTCTCCTCATAGAAGTGGGAACTTTGCCCATAATTGCCACGCTGAGCAAGCGTGGTGGCAATCGCAAAGGGACGGAATTTCTGCTGCCTATCTCAACCTTGTCATCGTCATCATACCAGTCAATTGGATGGGACCATTGGAAGTCCACTGCTGGACAAAGGCTTTCCCAAGAAAGGCGGAAGATAACCCATAATTGCTGAGCAAGCGAGTAGGCAATCGCAGAGCGCAGCCTTCGCGATGGGGATGCTGCTACCCTTCTTGCCCTGTGCATTTGAGCTGCACTGTTCTGCATGGATATATCTCTATCCGTCAGTTCCGGTACCTTAGTCGCCTCTTACAACACCTGGTACGAAGGTTGGTACTCTACCCACAGATTAAATGTATTCATAACGAATATATACTTAAGTTATATTTATTTGTAGTATATAACAACCATACTCACACAAGTGGAAAGACAATGAAACAATATATAGCATTTTGAAGAATACCTATTTCGTAAAATAAAATTTTATTATATATTTTATATTTGCAATAAAAGGTTTTACTGTATGTTATTTTTGCTTGCATTGATTTTTGCAATAAAAATATTAATGTCAATACTCATATGATTCTCATGCAGTAATTTCTGACGAAATCCGCTAAAAATTTTTTTTTCGCTAGTTATGTAAGATTGAGTGATATTAGCAAAGTAAAATAGTACCTCCCACCTGTATCATTGTTGTAAGAGACGATTGAGGTACCAGCATCGACAGGTAGCGGTTGATCCATCCGAAACATCGTAGCTCAAATGCAACAGGGCGGATATATTGGCACCTCATTCCTATTTCTACCTATTGAGGAGTGAGAGAGGCAGTGAAATTACTGCGTAAATGTGACACAGTATCTTCACTTCACAGGGTTGGCGACACGCTTGTGATATCCTTGTGATGACACTAGCATCAATAGGCTTGGTTTGCTGACTTCATAATATAAAAAAATGGACGGCAAGCATCGTCATCATATCAGCCGTATGATATCCACTTCCGGACACAGGCCTCCCCAATTGTTGTCCAATAGGACTGGTTGTATGCGGCCTGTGTCCAGCGCGATCCTGCTGTTTTAGGTAAATCGTCCGTTCACCTTGCGGGTGGACGCCCTACGCTGCGCTTGCCAGTACGTGGTCTCCACTCCAGAAGCTTACGAATCCAGCCATCGGTTCTGCGTACCAAATGCCCTGCCCACTGCTACTTCGACTTGCTAATCATACATCGGTAATTTTAATTCTGTTACAGATCTCTTTATACCTGTTTCGATCGCAAAAAAGTCTCCATAGCTCGTTGGGCTATTTTTGGGTAGGCTTATAAGATTAATGGTAAGAGACCACGTTTTGCTACTGCCATATGTAGCAGCTCTATTGTCAAAAAACTACGATTTTACCACGACTGACCAGCGCGGCAAACATGGGCCCAATTTCTCCTTTTCTCATCGACGCTGGCGAACAACAGTGGACATTCAACGGCCGTCATGATGAACATAAATAAATAAAAGTAAATTTCCACGTCATCTCATACATTGACCTGACTCCGTGATATGTTGCTTAGAGCACTTGTGTTACGGACGTCAGACAACATAGATATATTACTTAAGTATATATATTTAACACTTAAACACAGAACAAACACAAATATCATCATATAAAAATCATATAAGAAAAACGAGAGTTTAAAATTCATCAACATTTTATTTATTTATTATAAGTATTAATTAATAATACTCTTAAAATTACTTACACATAATACACTTTTCGTCCAAAACATTAAAAACTCTGAGAAGACATTTTCATGTTAAAGTCTTTGTTTAATAGAGATAGGCTACATTATCATAAGCATATTGTAAAGTTCGCATACATATATGTGTACATATAATAAAAAGTTACTTGAACAAAGTTTAAGTTTAAATACTTCAAATTTATTTTGTAAGAAGTTCTGCATGTACCGAGATCGCGTCCTACCAATCTATCATGAGATTGCAATTTGAAGGTTATAAATGTATGCGAGCGCGTGTAGCACAAATGTAGGTGGAAGCTGCTACGGCACCACACATGTGCTACGTGATAACAGAATGCTGCTACGGTAGTATTCGATACGAGCGATATCTGCCTACGTGTGCTACGGGATGGCTGGTTACGGGCGCACGCGTGTAGTCAAATGTAGACAAACGCTGCACACAATACTAAGTAGTGATTGGATGCGGACGCAAACGTATAGTCACCTGTTAGATAGATGCTGCTACGGTCGCAGTACACGCGGTGTCTACATACCTGTGTGGTGACTGCATGCCATTATGGGCGAGTACACTAATATAAATAGACTGCTAAGGTTTTGTGTGTGAGAGAAGGCCAGTTAAAATGTAAATATTGACTGAAGTATTGACAGAGTTATTAACCTACAATGCGTTTAATAATATCCATCGAGTATACAGCTAATTAAATACGTATTCAGAAATGTATAGTAGGTTAAAGTGTATATTGTAATAGTTTTTTGTAGAGTTTTTTTTTAATAATTACGTTGACTTCGTTTCGTTGGTGCTTCGTGCCAGTCTTATTTTTTCGGGGTATATATCTGAAAAAATAAAACTTTTTTGTACTGTCGGCCATTTCGGATCGATGGGCTATAATTTTTCTTTACTACCTCAGGGCTTTATCTGGTTACCGAAAAAAAAATTTTTAAATTACATCAAGAATAAGTTCATTTCTATAGTATATTATGTTAGGCTAGCTGTGCCCGCGACTTCGTCCGCGTGGAATAGATTTTTTGGATACCATACCTCTTTACCTCTACTTATATAAACTTTGAATGCAATGTTTATTTATATCGAATCAATGGCCTGAAAAATAAGTTTCAAGTTTTTAGCTCTGAAAATACCTATACTTCTATACAACTTTTCATCCCCCCTTTCGACCCCTTACAACCTTTATTTTGAATTAAAAAATTGCCTATGTTCTTTCTCAAGATCTAAAGATTGTCTATGCCAAATTTCATCATAATCGGTTGAGAGGTTTAAGCGGAAAAGCGTAACAGACAGACAGACAGTTACTTTCGCATTTATAATATTAGTAAGGATAATAGGGATTATATTAATGTTAAATTTGCCTGGGATTGGATTACTTTAACCGCTAACTTTAAGACAAAGTTTTTTTAGCGCTGTCGCCGGTATCGGTTCCATTGAAAATTTGTACTTATACTAGGTTAACAAACAAGCGTACAGTCCGCGTGATAGTAAACGTCACAATAGCCTTTAGACGCACGCTGACCTGATGATATTTTGTCAAATAACCTAGTAATTTCACTGCCTCACCATTCAAACCGGAACACAGCAATGCGATCATTACTATTTGGCGGTAGAAAAAACTGAAAGTGAGGTACCAATGCAGATGACCTTTATATGATGTCTGCCTCATGTCTTGTCTTTGGTCGGCAATACTCAATATTCTCAAATCAGCATTGACCTCAGTATCTTTCTACCATTATAATAAACTAGAGTCTGACTTCTCCAAACTTACCGTATGTAAGTTCTCTGCCCAATCTCGGTGAGAAGCTGACAGTCCTCCTGCCGAGGCGTGGAGAGAAAAGTTTGGTTCTTCTCTCAATCTGTTCAGGATCCACCTGGAAACTACACAAGTATTTTATTAAATTAGATAGGTCTACAAGCATGTAATCTGCGTGACAGTGAGCGTCTCAGGAGTCTTTAGAAGCTCGTAATATTATAAAATATCGCTAGCGTATTGCCAACCTTGTGACTTGATGACATTATACAGTACTTTAACTGCCTCTCCCACTCTTTAAACCAGAACACAGTAATACGAACAACTGCTCTTTGGCGATAGAATAGAGTGAGAGTGTAGTACCAATTCCGTGAATAGAACTTCCGCCTGTACTAGAGTTCATAAACCGACAGATTATTCCGATGGATATGGACCTATCTTTCGAAAACAGTATTCCCTCGCAGAAGTAGTTCTAGCACGGCAATTAATGGTGAATTTACTTCTCAGCGATGAGGCCATTTATTTACCAGTGGCCATTAACCAGTGGATGTCCAACGACTGATGTGATGATCAGGAACCAATGCAGACGATCTTTGTAAGAGTAGCACGGTTTTCCCGCAGTGTTTACGTACAATTCCTGATCAGCCGGTGTAGCTGGCAGCTCTTCAGGTAACCGTCGGCCAAGTCTCGGTGTAAGATCCACAGAGCGAGCGCGTGCTCCTTCATACTGCGCCATGCGTCTTCCCAGCATCGGAGTGAAAATTTTCTTGGTGTCTGCACCAAAAAATAACATACAGCGTTCACAAAGAGATGTGTGATAAAGACTAGTATATTTCTAGACCAGGACAAACAAACATACAGTCCGCGTATATTAAGTTTCACAGCAGCCTACCGCTCATGTCGTCAGGAGGATATAGCAAGCACAAGCACCTTGTGACTTCAAGATGTAAATCAGATTGCCCAGTAATTTCACTGCCTCTCTCGGCCTTAAAACAGGAACACAACAAAGCCGAATTTGCTATTTAGTAGAAATAGCTGAGGGTGAAGTACCAACGCAGGTGACCTCTCTATGAGGTCTACATCACATAAGAAATCACTACACTTCCTTGTATATTGCATGATTATAATGACAGATGTCATACATAGGTATTATGGTATTTGGCAATATAATTTTATTATTAATATTGTTTATATTACAAAGGTTTCACATATAGGGCATGCATATATAAAATCAACCTGGAATTGAGACATAAAACAATTAGAACGCTTTAAAAAAACGTTAATTTGACAGCTGTCATTCAAATTGTTTAAAACCTTGACCTTTTTCAAGTTTATAGGTTTTCATCCCCTAAAGGTGAAAAAATATAGGTTGAAAATGTATATAGAAAATATTTAAAATCTGCTCTTCAATTACAATTTAAAATCTTGAAACAATCGTCAAGTCAATAATATCTAAACTTTATTATTACTCTTTGTAATACGAAAAAAGTAATGTATGTATGTGTGTGTGTTGAAATGTAAAATGTATGAAATATTTGTGGAATACCCGTGCAAAACCGTGGCGAGCCGCTAGTTATAAAGAAAAATAAAAGATCTTCACCCCCTTAAAAACCTCGCAGGGCCATTAAGAAGTGATCATGCAAAGATACGATCAATACCGACCAGTGTTCTTCCAGTAATCCTGGAACTCAAGTCTGAGTTGATCAGCATTAGTTCCAGTTACCTTAGAGTCACGGAGCATCTTCTTTTCGCTAAAATACTAAATAAAGAAATAATGGAATATTGTTGCAGGAACTGAGTTGACGTCGATATCACTTTAAGCTTAATCATTACTTTGGTTTGCAAGGGTTGTTACCTCTAACTTCTACTCCATCTTCTTGTATCTGGTCGTAGTATGTTTTGAGGGCGTCAGCGGCTTCCAATAGGGCTTCGTAAACATCCCTACGACAAAAAAAATGTCATTATCGCTGCTGTAGGATGTATAAGCCTTGAAGAGAAGGGTAAAATTCACCTTAAGAAAAAGGGTAATTTTACCCATACTTGTTTATACATAAATTTTTATTCCTTAACTTCACATTAATATTTCTCAGCAAAGCACAATATTAGATTCAAAAGATAAATAATAATATTAAATAAGTACAAATAAAAAATAAAAACATTGTAATATTTTCTCAATACTCATACCTTGACATAACTCCGAGATAAGTCCCTTAGCCGTGAGGTACCGACAGAAATAGAATAGTACCTCCCACTGCACCAGATGTCGTATGAGGCGACTAAGGTCCCAGAACCGGCAGTTGTTATATCGATCCGAAACAGTGCAGCTCGAATGCACAGGGCGGGGATGGGCAGCAGCATCCCCGCCGCGATAGCCCCGCCACCCCAAAATAACTCTTTTCTTTGAATGGCTTATGTCCAGCGGTGGATTTTAAAATGTATATGTATTCTACATCAGCCTGCAGCCTAAAGATCAAATCCTATTTTGGTACAATCACACTTTTACCTCAGATTTTCTTACTTTTTCACCACCATGCTTTCCCTGGTCTATAGCTGATTGGTCATGAAATTGAATCCGTTGCAAGAGTTCTGCAAAAGCTTTAGCCCACGTGAGGAGTTTGCATTTGATGTCTATGCTATATTATTGTAAAGTTTCATAAAAATACATAAAAAGTTTCATAAATCCACGCAATCATACATTTTTAGAAATATTTGTGTTACTAATATTACTAGCTAATATTGTTAATACATACTTGTTATCTTCAATTGGGTTTCTGTATGAGCGCTTGCCGAGCCGAGGTCCAAACCAAAGGGTGCCTCGGTCGCTGGCTCCTCTATCAGCTTCATCCTATATAAATGCAAAATAAAGTTACAAATAATTATAAATGAAAGAAATGGTTTTTAAAAGGCACCCTTAACAATTTACGCCTGAAAATTATTTTTTCGTGAAACTGTTCAAAATAAGTATTGCCGTAAATTATTTGTAGGCGTTTGCGATTAAATTAATATGGTTCTCATGTGAATTTATAAACAACTAGCTGTGCCCGCGACTTCGTCCGCGTGGAATTTTTTTTGGGTACCATACCTCTTTACCTCAACTTATATAGACATTGAATGTATTTATATCGAATCAAAGGCCTGAAAAATATGTTTCAAGTTTCTAGCTCTAAAAATAGCGATACTTCCATACAACTTTTCATCCCTTCTTTCGACCCCTTACAACTCTCATTTCGAATTATAAAATAGCCTATGTCCTTTCTCAAGGTCTAAAGATTGTCTATGCCAAAATTCATTAAAATCGGTTGAGAGGTTAAAGCGGGAAAGCGTAACAGACAGATAGACAGAGTTACTATCGCATTTATAATATTATTAGGGATAAGAAAAATTATTGTTAACAAAATCTTTGTATTATCAGACATTGAATTAGAAAAATCGAATGTTAAAGGATGTAAGAATTATTATTTAAAGTGTTTTTTTTTTATTATTATTTCAGGTCGATAAACAAGCATACATCCCGCGTGACTTGAAGATATTATGTCACATTACTTACTAATTTCACTGTCTCTATCACCCTGCAAACATAGCAATGAGCACGCTACTATTTGGTAGAAATAGGTGAGAGTAGCTGTGGGGTACCGGCGGAGTAGACAATTATGGGAACAATTCCCCCTTTTTTTGGGAGGATGTTCAGCAGTGGACTTTCTATGGCTGATATGATGGGGCGAGAGTAAGGTTCCAATGCGGACAACTTTTGTAAGAGGTTCACCTCATGTGGTGACAATCTAATAGCATTGATTCTTGATGGGAAGCTGCTATATTGAATTGTTGTATATAATTTCTGCGAAAGTTTTGGTAAGGTCGTCTATGTCTTAATCTTTCTGATGACCCGAGCGTCTATAGGCTGTGGTCACGTTTTGACAATTTGTTTGCTGACATCGTCATATAAAAAAACTTTCTGCCCAAAGGGCAACTAAAGTTATGCAAGCGCCTGTAGGAAATGACGGCCTAAATCTTACTAGAACCGGCGAATTTTACGTCAACCAGTGGACACGTTCGTCTACCAGTGGATACGTCCGTCCACCAGTCGACACTATCATACACCAGTGGATACCAATGTCCAATAATGTATGGCTACGGTCACCAGATTATGCCTTCGTCCACCAGTGGACATACTACGGCTATTTTATTACCTTCACATAGTCCGAAGCGGTGGCCAATCGGCACAACACAATGAGCGGTAGCAATATTTTCAAAGACATTGTACTTTTTTTCTTTAAATTAGTTATTTTCATTTGAAGTCGCTCTGTGCACTGCTAAAGGATTTTCCGAACACCCCTTATATAGGGGTGTAAATGGAAAATATATGATAATGAAGGGGTGCGATGGGGAAAATTGTTTTGTTTTTCTTTTAGAGGATTTTACTGAGTAGTTTTATACAAATGTTTTATTTACGTATTATTGCCCGGTTTCGCGCGGGTGCAATGAGGATAAAAGATGGCTATTGTGGGTTATCCCTAAGAGGTAGACATATACCACCTGGGACTTTTTGTAGACTTTTTTATGGTGTACTTTTTTATGCTGCCCACCCCCGCCTCGTGCATTTGAGCTGCACTGTTACGGATAAACAGCCATCTGTCAGTTCTGGTACCTTAGTTGCCTCTTGCAACACCTGGTGCAGTGGGAAGTATTATTCTATTCTGCCGATACCTCATAGCATTGCCGGTACCTTAATCATGTTATTTCTAATTATTTGTATGTATTTATTTAATCTCTGCAGTATTCTAGCTAGAAATAAATAGTAAAACTACTCTGAACCAACCCGTCGGGTCATAAATGTCATCAATATTACGAGTATAATAAAATTTAGTACATAATATCACTATTTATTATTTTTGAAGATCCGGAAGTGCTTGTAACGGGTCTACTTGAAAAACAAATTTTCGATTTGACTTATTTAAATTTAAAAAATCGGTTTCTTGAACTTTTTACATTTTCTTATCATTTTCATTATAGGTAACCGAAGAGTGAACTCGTAAATGTTAGCATATATTATAATTATCGATTATATTTAATTTAATGATTGGTCCGCCAACCCCCATTCTACCTTAAAGAGTATTAGGGACAAATTGAAACAAATCTTCGCAGCGTTGAATTAGCACGAAATCGTTTCTTTCTATTCTTGCCTATTAATAGAGATGTACCGAAGAAGAAAACTAGATTGTTTTTTTTCCGCCGTGTTTTCAAAATGGCGACGCATTGTCCCAATTCGGGAGGGTTCTGTTGCATTAATTCATTAAACGGAAAACTGGTTATTGACTGGCAACCGCTTCCGAGTTTGCCTGCTTAAATTCTAGAGTCGTTATTTAGGATCAAATGAAGGCTTTAACTGTGATCAAAGTATCTTGTCGTTATCAAGGTTTCAAGCTATTTTCCCGCCAAATTTCATTAAACTACTTTTTTTATTTAACGAACTCAGCAAACAGTTTTCTTGGTACACGGGACTGCAGATTGCAGACGCTCGTGTCATTGATATAAAAGTAGTCATAAAAGACCCTTGAGGTACAGCGGAGGTATTAACGTTGTGTATTCGAAAGAGAAGAGCCGTGAGGTACCGGCAGACTAGAATAATACCTCCCTTAGGTGTCGTAAAAGGCGACTGTGGTACCAAAACCGACAGATGGCGGTATATCCATTCGAAACTGTGTAACTTAAATGCAACTGGGAATGGGCAGCAGCATTCCGGTTGTCGGTAAAGTTTCACTTTGCGATTGCTTACACACCTGCCCAGCGCGGTAGTTGAGGGCAAATTCCCCCTTTACGGGGAGGCGTATGAAATAGGCGTAAAAAGTGCCGTAATGCCCAATCAGGGCAAGCATTTATGTGATGAAAATTTGTGTTTTTTTCATGTGTTTATCATATATAATTGTTTTTCGAAATTATATTTGGGATTCCTCTGTTATCTGATAACACGCGTACTTTAAGTGACTTATCTCCGAGTCAGGTCGATGTATGAGATGTGTGAATTAATTATTAATTTCTCGAAAGGACATCGATTATTCGACGAGAGACCCCGAAAAGGAATTATTTCTAACAAATTGACGAAATCCGAATCGAAATTTGCGTAGGAGGGGGCAGAAAACAATGAAAAGAAATACACAGACTCTTGCGCCCGGTTCTGGTTGTTATACAAAAATGTATATATTAATATAGTATTCTTTATTGTACACAAAAAAATAGATAATCAGAAAGAATAAAAAGTGACAAGTTCTAATACAAAAGGCGACCTTATCGCTCAGGACGATCTCTTCCAAGCAACCTTTGGACGGACGGATGTGAAGATAATATGATATTGCAGATGTGTACTACAAAATTTATTTATTAGAAGAAAATAAAATAAATTAAATAATAATACTAAACATGTCTATATAACAACAAATATATAATTATATGTGTCAGCTTAATTATTGTCATCATTATCATTATTACAGCCATCGGAAGTCCACCGTTGAACAAGCCTCTCCAAGAAAGGAGATCTTGTGCCCATAATTGCCGCCCTGGGCATGCGTGTTGGCAATCGCAGAGCGCAGCTATGCATTCCCTGGCTGTGCATTTGAGATGCACTCATTTGGCTGGATATACCTACCGCCATCTGTCGGTTCTGGTACCTTAGTCGCCTCTTACGACACCAGGTGCAGTGGGAGGTACTATTCTACTCTGTCGGTACCTCACGGCAAGTGCACGCAAGTATCGAATGAACGTCACTAATACCTATGTGACTCTTTGTTGATCGCTGCCTTTTTTTAACACGCTTTTATCAGCTTCACTTGTAACTATGCAAGAAAATCTTGGAATCTTAATTTGACCCACTCCCCGGTCTTTGATTAGGAATCAATTTTACACACGCTCTGAGTTCCAAATCCAATATGGCGGCCTCCCCAAGGTAGCGAACTGGCTGTTTGGAATGCACTTCCATGATATGGGTATCAAATGAAAGGGTTTGCTGTCAGGGATAAGAAGAAAAAGCCTAAAAAGTATAAAATAAAAATAATATTAAAGAAAAACTAAAATCAACGCTTTTATTACGCATTAAAAACACGTTATTAAAAGCGTGGGGCGCTCCATGTGTCAATTCTTAAGAAGCGCCCCACGCTTCTTTCGCAATAATACCATTGATTGTTTGTTAATTCATTTTTAGATTCATATTATTGTGAAAAAAGCGTGGGGCGCTTTTCAAGAACTGGTATATGGACCTCCCTACGATTTTTTTTTGCAATAATACCCATTTATTGTTTATTGGTTTATTTCTAAATTAGAAATTATTTTTCACTTTTTAGTTTCTTTCATCATTAATGAGTGCTTTTTAATTTATTAAACTATTACTTTTATTCTTCCATCCTTTTAAATTTTATTTGAAAACGGTGTTTACTTTCAATTGGTTATCATACTTTAAATGATTATATATATTAAAATGTGTTTGTTTGGTAGTGTAAGTGTGTATATACGATATTAGATCTAATAAATAAATAGATAATAAGCCTAAGGAAGAACGTACTTAGCCAGTTGACGTTAACAAACAGATAATTGCGAAGTCCTTGCCGTAATGTGTTACGGGAAGTCGTGTTAGTTGAAAGCAATCATCCAAATGTTGAATCGTATTGTAGAGGGACAATTTAAAGGATGCTGCGGTGTCATAGATCGCGAACACACCGACTGACTTTCTAGGTTTATACAAACACGTCTTGGAATATATCAGTTTTTTTTTATTAGACCAAGTGGACCAACGAGCATACAGTCCGAGTGATAATAAGACACTGCAGCCTTACACGCTCGTAATATCACAGGGATATCACTAACGCGTTGCCGACTTAGTGACTTGAGGATATTATGCTACATTACCCAGTAAATTAACTGGAATCTCACCCTTCAGACTGGAACAGAGCAATACGAACACTGCTATTTGGCGGTAGAATTAGGTGGGAGTGAAGGCACCAATGAAGAAGAACTTTTGTATGATGTCTACATTTTTGTCAAATCTAATGAAGTGTCTGATCAATGGAGTGATCTTACTGACCTTACGTTTGACGGGCCTGATTGCGCAGATGGTAGTGATGCAATTTTGTGCGCCAAACGTCGTGAGTGAGGTCGACCACCCAGTACAAATATTTATACGATAATATGTATTTGTCCTGTATCTGGGTGTTAAATATATTTTTAGACATAGTTTTCTCTAAGAAAGGGAGAATTTTGCCCATAATTGCCGCGCTGGGCAATCGCAGAGTGCAGCTTTCGCGACGGATTTGTTACTGCCGCTCCCTACGCTGTGCAATTGAGCTACACTGTTTCGGATGGATATTGGCTGTCGTTTCTGGTACCTTAGTCGCTTATGAGGTACTGTTCTACTCTGCCGGTACCTGACGGCTAGACCTATTATTACATTAATGCCCGAAATCAAGAAAAAAATTACAAAAGCAATGAATACAAAAAAAATATAATTAAATAATAATATTAATTGGATTGTGTTGAAGCGATAGACATACCACCGCGGATTTTTTTCATAGATCTTTTCATGTATGTAGTGTATAGTAATGTCGAATATTATATTGATTTATCTCTTTGGTTTTAGCCAGCACTTGCAATGTAATTCCAAACAAAGATGTCTACGACCCCACGTTAAAAGTTTCTAAAATTATCAGTGTATTTCTAATTCAAGACTCGTATATTTGTCGGAAGCCACAACAATTAATTGTTTCTTTTCGTCTTTGACAGCGGTCTTAATCTTGAATGTAGTGTGGGCGTTTTTAATTGTACTATTCACACTCATCTATCTTTATATATACCAAAATTAATTAAAATTGGTTCTGCGATTAAAGAGGAGATTTTAATCACACAAACTGTTATAATGAAGTTGTAAAAATTTAGTGTTATTGTACTTAATTAGTAATTAAGTGTTATACAAAGACAAAAGTTCGTTCCAGACTGCACATCAAACAATATTATTAAAAGCAGATTTGCGAATAAAAGTTGGTAGGCGTTTGGGGCGCAAAAGCATTTATTATTAAATATTAGTCCTAGCGTAATATTATATAGCCGATCGCTTTTTTCGTTAAATGGACTATCTTACACTGAAAACATTTTTTAAATCGGACTAGCGGTTCCTTAGCTTAGCGCGTTCAAACAAACGAATTTATCAGTGTGTTTGCTATTTAAGTCCCCCGCCACCAAAGTGGGGGTGGGATCCGCCATCAGTTAGATCATTTCGCTGATATTGAAGCGAGTTGTCGGCGGTTTGTATGTAGCAAACACACGGATGGGATAGCCGGCATAGACTTCTACCCCGAGGGCGTAAAAGGACTTGGGAGCGGTGGCCGAGCTCTGCGGTAGCAACGGCTGGTGTATCTGCCTCCGACGCACCAGGACAGCAAGTCCGCGGTATGCAATGTTGCGATCCGACATCTCGTCTTTCCGGTACAGGTGTGGTTGTTGAGCATCTTGATTGTGTCTTGGGCGTTAAGTAGGGTCTTAGATATTAGACACACATCTATGTTTTGTTCTCGAAGCAAGACCCGCAGCAGTCCTAGATTCGATCTGAGCCCATTGGCGTTCCAATGTACTACCCTCAGTGCATTTTGCGCCATTGGATTGCAACAATTATGCTTCTCCACCGAGGATTATTGGTACGGCGTTCTCACCAGATCTGATGGCCCCGAGTACGTCTTTAGGACGCAGATAGCTCTCTTGGTATCCATTAACCGGCTCTGGGTCGAGAGCGGCTTTGGCTTCGCCTTCAGTTCCTGCTGCGGTACTGGGACGGCGACTGCCTTCTTAGTGGGGTCTCTCTTCGCAGGGGCTCCCTTTTTGTTCATACCCTTGCGTTTCCGACGAGGAATGTTCACCCCTTCGTTGGATTCAGCCATCAATTGTGGTGTTGTTGTGTGCGTACCAAAGGCCGCCGGGAAAACTCTGTTGTGCCAGCTTTATTGATCCTGGAAGACCGGGCAGACCACCGAGTTTGCTGGGTGTGGTCCCCCACAGTTCACGCATGTGGGGGGCTCCTCGCGCGGGCGGGGGCAGTCACTGGCGGCGTGTGCTTCTCCGCATCTCACACACGCTTGCTGTATAAGGCAGCCATGGGAGAAGTGCCGGAACTGCTGGCACCTGTGGCACTGGGCAGACCTTTTCTTTCCCCGCCAGACCTCAATCTTTACCCTGGGCATGCACAGTACCTCGGTCAATTCGAAGATCACGGGGGTGAGGCCTGGTGTGCGCTGCATTTGGGCAAAGTAGATGCAGCCCGGCCTGCCTTGTCGTGCGCGTATTTAATCGGTGTGAACCGCACTGCCTTGCCAAAGTCTGGAGCGTGTCCCAGTACCTGCTTCAGCGCCTTGAAGTGGCGAGCCCAATCGGGCAGTTTCTCCACTATAAGGGGCGGTTATCTGGGCCGCTTGGTTCCGGCTTCGGTTCTGGGTTGTGGGTTGGTGCTGGCGCTGGTACTTGCAGCAGCAGTGGCATCCGTCGTGGTTTTAGGTGCGACGGTCTTGGGCTGCTGTTGGGTTGGCTTTTGTGGCTTTTTCACCACCACGTCGCTCAATATTTGAGTTTTCGGTGTCTTCTTGGATGGTGCGACGGTTGCTGGCCTCTTGTTAGTCATGACGTGTTTCGGGTAGTTCGGCGCTTCGGATGCCACTGTTGCGTATGAGCGAGCGACGGTTTTCCTGGGCGCGGGTGCTGGTGCTCAAGCCCGAGAGTTACCGTCTTATATCTTTGCTACCTGCGGTCTCCAAGGTGTATGAAAAGTTGCTACCTCTACACCTGGGGCCAAACATCACACCAAGGCAGGAGCAGTACGGGTTCCGTACCGAACACTCCACGACACTCCAACTCACGAAGGTACTGCAGCACACGACGGTTGCGTCCAACAAAAAAGAATACACTGTCGCAGCATTCCTAGACATGTAAAAAGCGTTCGGCAGAGTGTGGCATCAGGGTCTGTTATATAAAATGGCAAAGTCGCAAACTCCGCGTAGAATAGCGCGAATGGTCCTTTCTCGAAAACAAAAAGTTTCGAGTCAGAGTCTAGAACGTTCTATCGTCAGAACACCCTATAGAGGCCGGAGTGCCCCAAGGTAGCTGTCTCTCGCCCGCGTTATACAGCCTATACACGGACGACATACCTGTAGGAGAAGGCACGCATCTCGACCTATACGCGGATGACGCCGCCTACTACTCATCCTCCATCAGAATGAACAGAGCCGCCAAAATGTTACAGAACACCCTCGACCTTCTGCCCGAGTGGTTAAGCAAATGGATACTGCAAGTGAATGTTGCCAAGACCTAGGCTGTGATCATTGGCAACTACCTTAAACTCCCCGAGAAACTCAAGTTAAAGAGGCAAGAAGTCGAATGGACACCGAACGTTAAATACCTGTGTCTGGATCAACGGCCGCCTTATAATGAAGCACCACACAAGTCAAGTAATTAACCAGACGGTCGGTCATCAACTTGCTGCGCCCGAAGTTGAGTCTACAAGATGTACGTGCGACCTCACCTCACCTACGTCGAACGAGTAGGGGTCGCCTCCAAGCCCAAGTAGTTCCGAGTGCTAAGAATGATTGTCGAAGCGCCGAGAATGGTCAAGAACTCGACAATACACCGGGACTTAAAAATGGAGTACTAGAAAGAATTTGTTCGCAGATTGACGAGCGCGATGTTGCGACAACGCTTCGCTGGCAAACCCACAACTGCGCGACATAGCGCCGCTGCATGCCAGACCGCCAGACCGCAAGCCCTACCAGTGCGAACTTGCGGCCAGTGAGGCTCAACGAAACCCGGGCAGGAGGCCTAAGACCACAACCCCATGATGGGTAACGATCCACTTACACACACCAAGACACCATCAACAACAACAAACGCTTGCATTTCGAGTTCAGGCATTCACGTAAGCGCTTAGAACTTGCATGCAGGCAATGAAAACAAGCCATCGGAGATGTAAACAATGCAATTCGATCCAATACACGGTATCGAGTTGCATTGTATACAAACTCAAGCACGAAGAATCTGCGTGAAAATTACCAAAACAAATGGCGGTATAAGAATGACAAGATTTCTCCCGCAACCCGACTACCCGCCAATATTAAATAATCGCCGGCGGCGACATAAATACCGCGACAAACGCGCCTGGCGCCGAAGTTGCCTCCGCGCAGTCCGAAGTCTACAACTTCCGCTCAACCGTCGCTGTCCATAACTATTTTTATCCGAGGGAACCCGGACAACAACAGCAATGGAATGTTCGAGACTTTGCTTGCGCAATCCTAACGCAAATTATTGTATTTTAGCCGGTTTTCTTTCTTCTTCTTTCTTCTTCCTTCTTCCCTTTTCTTGTGCCTGAGCTTCCTGCTGCTCTGCGTTTGCCAAAACGCTTGACAACATTCCCCCTTTCTTGGGGAGGTCTATCAGTGTCTATCAGTGGACTTCTAATGTCTGGTATGGTGATAGGATACAAAGACGCTTACTTTCAAGCAGACTGTATGATTGTTTGTTGACATGATTAAAAAAAATCTATGCATACATAGGGACAGAGAGCAGACAGCGTCTTCTTCTTTCTCTTTTATATCTTTTTTATATAATCTTTTATACAAAGATGTAAAAAAACAAGGATTACTTTAGCTGACGAGTCTCTATTGCATAACGCGGGTTAAACAAACGGTGCGGAGTTATTTCGAGTTGTTCATCTTGGTCATATTTGTTACGACTGTCTGCACATCCAGCCTTCCAACATGTGTAAGTATTTCTTGCCGTGTAAATATATATGTCATATCAATCCCCAGTTTTCTGATAAATCTGTAATCTAACTAGATATAAAATATAACTTGTATTGCTTGGTGATAAAGTAATTTACTGTGACTGAAAGAAATTTTGAAATCGATCTAGTAGTTTTTGAGTTTAATTGGTACAAATGTACAAATCCTGCTTCATAATACACTCATTTGCAAAAAAAAAACGGGCACTTAAGCAATGAACCATTTGTTGTAACTACCAAATGTTACTATTGGTTTGTTTGATAATTATAGGTAGTTTTACTTTCACAGTTTTGTAAATTAATAAGCAAATAATCATTTTCGTCAGTATTATCATAAAATGTAGATAAAATATATGGGTTTTAATGCTAAAGTTCACTAGTAGTGTATGCTCGCTAGTAGTGCATATGCTCGTGAAGTAAAAGTTAACACAGATTTTTATTTGTTTTTTCTTTAATAAAGTAAAAGCAGATAAATGTTTAGTATCGAGTGTGACCCCCTCTAGCTGAAATCACAGCTTGAATTCGTCTGGGTATGCTAGCGAGGATATCCCGGATACTTGCTTGCGGAATACGTTCCCACTCCGCGGTAATCACATTCTTCAGCTCCCTGATGGTCTGCGGAGCCGGTTGTACCAATCTCACACGTCGTTTCAAAATGTCCCAGACATGCTCTATAGGATTGAGGTCGGGACTTCGAGCTGGCCAATCCGAATGCCGACCTCTTGCACATACGCTTCCACATCGCCAGACCGGTGGACGCGACCGTTGCCGTCCATTAAAATTGAGTCTTCGCCTAAAGTGGCCAAAGCGGGTTGTCAAGACCGACGCCGGAACAAAGCGGCCCAGATACCCGCCCCTTGTAGTGGAAAAAATGCCCGACTGGACTCGCCACTTCAAGGCGTTGAAGCAGGCTCTGGGATATGCTCCAAATGCCAGACCGTATGGCAAGGGAGTGCGGTTCACACCAACCACGGAGGTAGAGTACCGGGTGGTGCAGAGGTACCTCTCGAACCTAGAAGAACAACTCCATAGCCGGCTCCTGGACACTGAGCGAGCCATCTGCGTCCTACAGGATGTACTCGGGGCCATTAGGTCCGGTGAGAACGCCGTACCTATCATCCTCGAGGGTGTAGTGCAGCTGCTACAAACAAATGGCGCAATAAACGCGCCAAAGAAGCCGATCTAAACAAAACAATACATACATTTTAAATGTATTACGTATCTCGTATTTTAAGACACCTAAACAAGCATTCGCAAGAAATGTTAAGAAAAAGCGGGTGGAAGCGAAATGTTTCCCGCCGCAAAAACTCAAGACACCTACCAAACCAAAATAAACATTCGTAAGGAATGTTAAGAAAAAGCGGGTGGAAGCGAAAAATGTTTTTCACCGCAACCCTATGACCCACCGATATTAATCGGCGGCGTTGGATACGGCTACAAGGGCGCCGAGCGCCGAAGTCGCCTCCGCGCAGCCTAGCGGCTGCGCGTCGACAACCAGAGGAAGCGGGTTGTACATGAGGCATTAGAACTTCCGTTATGTATCGATGTCCAGTCAGTGAGCCGTTTTCAATGAAGACTGACTCTGTACGATCCATTGAATTTATTCCTGCCCAAAACATAACAGAGCCGCCACCATAAGGTGTAAAGCGTTTTCCTCGTTTTCGTAGCACTCGCCGACGTTGATCTTCAGCGAACAGAGATATCCTGGCTTCATCGGAGAACAATACCCTATTCCAGTTTTCTTAAGTCCATGACTCACAATTTCTAGCAAACCTAAGCCTGGCAACTCTGTGCTCACGGAGTAACTTAAGCCGCGGGCCGGGCGATGACTGCGTATATTGGCTGCGAGGAGCCTCCTCCTGACCATCCATAGACTAATATGCACATTTCTTACTTCTTCGAGGTTGTTCTTAAGGTCTACATACGAAGACTTGCGATTTCTCAATGCGCGACTTATAAGAAAACGATCATCCCGTGGTTGGGTACATGGTTTTATTGTAGAACCAGGCCTTCTCTTGACGAAACTAGAGTCTTGATACCACTGCCAGGTCCTTTGGACCGTCGAGCGACTCACACTTAGCCTCTGAGCCACGAAGCATTAGCTGCAACCCTCTTTGAGCAGCGCAATAATTTTGGTAGCTTTTACCACTTTCTCTAACATTTTTGAGACAGCTAAACAGCAATAAATGAAGCTTTGACAATTAGGAATATGAAATAAATTCATAAAAATTGACTTAAAGTTCTTTATTATTAGTAAATTATTTGTTATTCCTCTGTTGTCTGATAACCGTAAGACAAGTGATTTAAGTGATTTATCACAGAGTCAGGTCGATGTACGAGATATTTGAATTTTATTATAATAATGTAGCTTTCTCTTAATGAAAGTAATTCTGAATCTTCAGTCCATCAGTTTTAAGTTATTTTGTTAGAATTTTCCTATATTTTTTATAAAATTAAATATATCTATATAAATTGTCGGAAATTCCATTGGCGTAAGTATAGGCAAACATTTTCATATTTATTTATTTCTGGCTTTCGTTAATATTTTCAAGTAAAAGAGGATTCAATTTCAAAAGATAACTAAAAATAGCTTTTCAAATAATAAAGTTATAACGAATGAATTGTTATTATTTTCATATTTTTTTCTTCTTGTAAGCCTGGGTATTTATTGTTCTTCATGACAATTGATTTTATGGCTGTCGATATAATGATTAAACTTATGTTGACGGCTTTAAATGCAGTTAATTTTCACATTTATTTATGTTGAAATAAAGGCAATGTACCTAATGTATTAAGGTTAGAGTGGGATAGATGACACCCTGTTGCTTGCTATCCTTTTCTCTTTTGTGCAAGTGTCATGGCTGATCTATGTGTAATTTTAGTATACTGTGTCGCTTATCAATTCAACTATTGGAAGTCCACTGCAGCTCTCTAAGATAGCAGGTTTATTGCACAAAATTGCCGCGCTGGGCCAGCGTGTTGGCAATTGCAGTGCGGCATTTATGGGCAACATACCCCCCTTCTTGGGGAGGCCTATGTCTAACAATGGATTCTTAATGGCTGGTATGATGATGTTTTTTTAAATAAAAAGCAACTAGCATAATTTAAAATCGATCATTATGTAACTTTTAAAAAGTAAACGTGTTTTGTAATCTGCCAGTTAAAATTATTCGATACTAACGGAATAATATCAATATTGCCTATTTATATTAAACTTTCGGTAGGGAAGAATGATTAAAATCGGTCTAGTGGTTTTTGGGTTTAATCATTACAAACGTACAAAAATCTTAACTCTTTATATTTAATTTAAGGTAGATCTCAGATACACACACCGGCACATTTAAGGAAACACAAAAAAAAGGTTGATTTTTTTCAATACCTTCGAATATCTTGACACGTTGTTATTATTGATGTATTACTACCCTCTCTAGAAATACACTTGAGTACAAATTTCTCATTTACAAGCGTGAGAATTGTTTTTATGGCACTTCAAGAATTTGCTAACACTTAGAGTTAGCATTGCTTCTGATAAGATCTTTGTTGGTTCCTGTGCATAGCGACTGTGGCTCATTCAACTGTTTATCTTTGAATTGTGTACACGTGTCCGATACGAAATGAGTGATTTGCCATTCTGCAGCAAGGGCCGTAACCATAATCGAAGAAGGGCATACCTACCGCTCAGTAAGTCGAGCTTTGGGTGTATCGACTTCGGTGGTTCATCGCGTTGTTCAACGCCACAGGGAGACAGGATCTTACGTGCGCAGGCGAGGTTAAGGCAGAAATCGGGCTACAAGCGCCGTTGATGACCATTTCATCACCTTACAAACTTTGAGGAATCGTCGACAGACCGCGGTTCAGACCCGAAATCAACTGGCTGAGGTCCGCAACGTTAATGTTAGTGAGCAAACAGTTAGGAGGCGTCTTAATGAAGTTGGCTTAAGATCTTATGTGCAAGCAAAAGCACCTAAATTCGAGGCAGCCCATCGAACGGGCGAACGCTAACCTTGCCACACAAGGTTAGCGTTCGCCCGTGCGCCCCGAGATTGGACAAATGAGTGGAGTCGCGTATCGTCGTTGCGCCTGACAAATTCCACTTGTGATTTTTGCTAGGTTTTGGGAAACAACAAAAAACATTTTTTTTAAAGAAATGGTTAGTTAAATAAAACAAGCAGTATTATAGAATCAAAATATTTATTAAAAGTATGCATTTACCACAATTTGGTGTTTAAATAACAAATGTTTAGTGAGTTATATATTTTTTAAATCAAAAAGTGCACATAACTGTTTTGGCACCGATCAAAATAATGATGAATGTGCATTATTGCACATACAGGAATTTGTTATTTCCGATTGTATCACATATCGGATAACGTTATGTGAATCTTTGGAGTTTTATAACACTCATACAAACAGTTTTTAGACTCTATAAGTACTATACTTGAACACAACTATATTTGGTACTAATTTTAAATAAAAATGTTTAATTAAAAATTAAAAAAAACTGAATATCTAGCTGTTTAGTAGCTTTAGATAACGATCTATACTTTTAATATTGCAGCGTTTGACAACAGTATCTTTAATATCACAGACCCTTAAAATTATATTATATTATCCTTTAAAATACTGAGTATCAATAAGTCTGAGTATCTTATACATATTATGGACGAATGGACGAAAAGCATTATAGATGTTTTACATAGGTACTATCTTTAGGAACTTTGCCAGAATATCACAAATGAAATCTTACACAAAACACTTGCTTCTAAAATTTTACAGATAAACTGAAATTTGTATAAAATTATTATCGCTGAATAAAAGCTTAATTACGAATAGGTAAAACTTACTTACTAAATTGATCAGTCTCACTGATATGTAAACACTTAAATTATTTGTACTGTAGATTATCATAAAACGAATGGTAATCTCGGTGCATATAAGGTTTTAATGACTGCAAGCTATCATATTTTGTCTTATCAATTTTTCTAGGCTCATCGTAAAGATTATTGGGAGACGACCTTAAAGTGGTGCGTTGACGTTGTGGTAGGATTTGCCAATCATCAGGATGACGAAACTTGTAGTACACATTTCCGCCTTTATACAAAAGAGCTCGAATATCGGTAACAGTTGGGTCTCCAGCCTTTTTACCCGGACGTATTGAATCTAGGCAAATATTTTCTACATGGCGGACATTATAAGGTTGCTTTGGTCGTGCCTCCCTCATTCGGCTGATGTAATCACTGGGTGAATAAATTGGATGACGAAATTTTTTCTCTAATGTGGAGTGGACACTGTCTACTTCCATCATCGTGTGTCCTTTTTCCAAAATTATTTGTTCATACTCAAACCCAGTTTCCTTTGATAATTTTGCTAAAGCGGATGACAAAACTTTATTTATATTTTGATAGGAACAACCGTCTGAAATTATAATATATCTTTTGAAATTTAGTGAAGTCTTCAAAAAGTCAATAATACAGGTCGTAAATTCATTAGCTGTAACTCCACCGTCTCCTTCGTGCCAAACATAGAGAGTAACATCTTTAGTGTTATTGCTGTATATAGACAAATTATAAACTTGTAATTTTTGTTTGTAGTACTGAACTGATACTAATATCTTTGGGCAAAGAAGAACAGATTGAACATCAATAGTTAGAACCAATACTGCAGAGGAACTCATAGCAGTAGCGTCAGTGTGGGCTTTATACGCTTCCTCTTTCTTCGATATGTGCAACAGATACTCTTCTTCTGATATGTTACCTTCTTTTTTAGCTGTACATATATCGCACTGGTCTTTTCTTGGTTTGTAAATAGATATTTTTTCCTCTTCTAACACATTATTAAAAAGTTTACGGCCCGCACATGCTCTTCCGTTATCTTTGCTCCAATCTGTATAAACTCGATACATGTGAGACTTGGACTCAAAGGTATCTTCAACATAAACTCTATTACTGCTAGATCGACAATAATGGCTCGGTACTTTATTAAGTAAGTTCAGCCATTCTTTGACTTTATCTGCTTTATAAATAAATTGGACCGTCGGTTGCGAAGTGACTACTTTCGATTGACGTTTCTCATGTTTAGATCTTAAGTCCTCGTTTTCCTTGTTATTATCCTGTAACGTATTTATCCATTCTGTTAATGTGTCACTGTGTATATTAAGAGTATTGACCAAAAAACTTTTACATACTTTCACTATAGCGTTTTCGTCATTGGGTAGGAAATAATCGTAAGCTAATTGTCTTTGATTAACATCATCAGATTTTTTTTCTCGACGTCTCAATATGCGACGTAATTTTACTAAATTTTTGAGGTAAGCTTTTTTTGAATCCCATGTATTTAAACTCCAAAAGTAAGTAAAAATGCCCTTTCTTTTTTCTTCAGAAACTGTGCCACACAAGTAGCTCCTATCACTTTTAAATATAGAAGAATGGCCACATGGTTTTCCCTTTAAATCTTTTTTAGGTTTCGTTACTAAGTTATACCTTATTTTTCCTTCTTGTTTATCCCATGTCTTCTTTCTGCCCATATAGTTTTCACCGCGTAATCTTTTGAGTTTATTAAAGTCTCTTTCTTTCCTAGTCACCTCATCATCACTAGACAAATCACTTTCAGGCGAATAATTATCAATTTCTTTATCATTGATCTTTAACCGGAACATACCTGTATTTTCATCTAGGTAGTAGTTTTCACTGCTAATGTTTTCTTCAAAATCATGTGTCTGTTCTGTTAATTCACCCGTAAATTCATTTAAAATAAAACTGGTATGAAATGACATAGGTCCGTTCTGTAGCTCGACAGGATCTGAAAGTCCACTATTACTACACACATTATCCGATCGACAAAGAGAAGAATCGAAAAGTTCTTGACATTTCATCCCTTGTAGTTATTCTAACAGTACTGGGACGTCTGTGTCTGTAGCTGTATTTTGGTACAATTTTGGTGAAGTTTCGTAATCATCATAGTTAAGATTCACATTTGAAGTAGAAGGATATGTCGGGTCGTAGCTACTGCACATGAAAACGTCTGAAGATAGCAAGTTTTCTTCATGATTCTTGTTATTGTTTCTTGTAGCCAATTCAACCAATAATTGTGCTCGTGATGTGTTGTGCGAGTTTAAGGTAGAAAAAGCCATGTCGTCTGAAAAAAATAGAGTAGGTAGTAAGTTGACTGATCCTTACTAGAGCCAGAATTAGTATGAGAACGCCTGCTTGGATACAATTAGGTACATTAAAATGATAGTCACCGCGTCAGTGATAATCATGAGTTATTAGAAACGAGAGAACAATGAGAACAAATAGTATTATTATTAGCTCAGTTTAGGTGCATAAACTAAGATAATAATAAAATAGCTACACATAAAATTTTCGGCGCCCTTGATTTTGTCTTGTCCCTTAGCACCATACACTTTCTAACAATAAAATTATGATATTCGTAATTATGCACAATAATAACAGACATGTGATGTTTTAATTATATATTGACAAATGATGCACGTTTAAATAAAGCTTTTATAAATCAAATTATTCTAAAAAACACAATAAGTGAATTCAATAATTTTATTGGTTAGGTCCATGATTTACGCATAAAATTATAATTTAACAAGTCAATAACCACTTGTAATGTGTGGAAAACAATAGTAATTAATGTACTTACCGATATTGTATGTATTTTCCTCTTAAAACTATATTTTTATCATTGTCTACATCACACACTCATTGCGGCTGCCGCGTTCACCGAGCAATGAAGAAAAAACACAAAACCCGTATGTGCAGAATTGCACATGCCGATTTTTTCTAATGGTCGCAGCACATGCGGAATTCGTTAAAATCAGTTTCTAGTTAATATTTTACTACAAGGATTTTACTGACACATAAAGCTAGCGCCATAGATTAATTTAATGTAAAAAAAGAAAATTCAAAAAAATGCACATATGGGATTTGTCAGGCGCAGCGACGGTATTATTCACAAATGAGAGCCGTTTCTGTGTTAATTTCGTGGATGGACGGGAGAGGATGTGGAGATATCTTGGAGAACGATATAACCAAACAAACTTTACGGAAACAGTGGCATTTGGTGGAGGATCAGTAATGGTATGGGATGGCATATGTTTAGGAGCTCGCACAGACTTAGTGCTTATTGAAAACGAATGTTTTACTGCACAGCGATACGTAACAGAGATCTTAGAACCATATGTCATGCCTTTTGCCCCATTTATAGGCCCACATTTCGTTTTCATGCACTATAACGCGCGCCCCCATACTGCTCGTATAGTGAGTACCTACTTGAATGAGGTTGGCATTAGTCAAATGAACTGGCCAGCGAGATCACCGGACATGAACCCTATAGAACATGCCTGGGATATTCTGGGAAGAAGAGTTCGACAGCGAAATCCAACTCCCAGGAATGTTGAAGAACTAAAGCAGGCATTAGTGGAAGAGTGGAACAATTTGCCTCAACCAATGATCGATGGCCTTATTCTGAGTATATAAGATCGTATCCAAGCTCTCCTAAGAGCCCGTGGAGGCAGCACACGCTATTAATTTTATGACTTTTGTGTTATTTTTGTAAAAAAATCGATTTCAAATCTCACACTCCTAGTGCTTTATTTTAATAATTATCGTAATTAACGTCCTTCCTTTTCCTTTGAAACCGGGTAATTAGTAGCTTATTTTGATTTAATTTTGTTATTTTAAGGCAATGTGATGTGAGGTTGATGACCAAAAAAATATTTTTAAAAAATTCATTGAAAAAATCAACCTTTTTTTTGTGTTCCCCTAAATGTGCCGGTGTGTGTCTATTGAAAGTATATTAACTGATTATTGATACAGGTGAATCGATTGATTGATCTATATCTCTCGGTGAATATTTAGCTTTCTAGTGGCGGAAATTTATTAAAATCGGTCCAGTCCCGTTAACTTATATATTTTGCTCAATAAAATATAGCCTTCGTTACTTCAGAAGAAGATAGGAGATATTATATTAGGGAAGGAATTTTCAAATGATGTTATAACAATAATAGAGAAACGGATGTAGAGATGGTTTGGACATGTAGTAAGGTTGGGTGAAAGTAGAATGACTGCCGAGTTAGTGTAGGACAACCGACATGAACATATCTTAACCAGGTAGAAGAGGTATTAAAGAATCAGGTGAGAAGTATCAAGTTAAACGGCCGAGTAAGAAGGGACTCCAGCCTGATAATATAACGACTCTTAACACGTCCCTCTCCCACCCTCTCACTGACACTCCTTCATCAGTTTAAATACACACACATCTTTCGTGGAGCGGTACACCGCGTACACCGGCAAACGCGTGCAGTCCCTGGCCAATCAATCGATTACCGATCGCCCTAACGCGTCCGGCCTCACTTTCCTCTATCGCAAAACTTAATTTCATTCCCAACGACAACCACGCCAGCGGAGGTCGAGCCTCAGAGGCGCTCTCGAGTGATTGTAGTCGATCCC
This sequence comes from Heortia vitessoides, assembly GCA_020976665.1. Classification (NCBI taxonomy): domain Eukaryota; kingdom Metazoa; phylum Arthropoda; class Insecta; order Lepidoptera; family Crambidae; genus Heortia; species Heortia vitessoides. Next base: position 3,331,137 of record JACJUM010005599.1, read on the forward strand.
GCTCACCCAGCGACCGTAGCAAAGTGCGGTCATCGCCGCGGGGCACAGGGTCGAGTGACTTCGCCCTCGCTCGCTTGCACTGTAATTGACCTCTGTGAAATCCAGCACCAGGTTCCTCCGAAAAGAAAGGACTAATACAACTAAGGGAAGCGAAAGAGGCATGCCACGATCGTAACAAGTGGAGATCCATAGATTCTACCTACCCAGGTGAACATGTAAAGAAGTTTCAGTAGAGATAGGTGGCCATGATTCATAAAACAAATAAAACAGACATTTATTATCAAATGTTTATTAAAAAACAGTTCCAATTAGTGGTATAATATGGTAATCATTTTTATAACTAAACATAACATCAATCGAAACACACATGCACTATAACTCCAATAAATATAGCTTGCTTAGAATGACAGCTGTTAAACTGACATGACTTTTTTTATTCAATTATAACATGATGACAAATAGCACAATTTCGACACACTTGTGCGACGATACTACATTGAGAGTTGTCAATCGAATCAAGCAATATCTAAATGAGCACAAATATTCGCAATGCCAACGTTGATGTGGCAACATTTTCTGATAATTCATACAGTGAAAATAAAGATGATATTAAAAAACAATTTATTATCACGGAAATTTCATAATATCGTCAATATAAAAAAATATAATAAAAAAAACAGGAGATCAATACAGAATTATATGACAATCGTTAATCTTACAACGTAATGTTAAAACTTATTTATAGAAAGGGCAACCCTTTTTTAACATGAATTTCACAATATTATTTGTCGGGTCCGATGGACGATCCTGTCTTGAGCCTCAAAGGTCGTGTGTTCGATGTCTGTTTTGTGTCAGGATGTTAAATATATGTATTGAAGAATTATATTTGTGACTCCTCTGTTGGCTGATTTCTTATCACGGAGTCAGACCAATGTATGAGTTGTGGGAAATGTTTATAAAAAAAATAAAGGAAATAAAATTAATTACTTCCTACTATTATCATAATAATCAAGCCGTGTGCTACCGGCAGAGTTGAATAGTACCTCCCATTGTACTGATTGTACCAGGTGTCGCAAGCGACTCAAGTACCAAAACCGACAGTTAGCGATCTCAAATACAAATGGAGGGGTATGGCAGCCTTTCCGTAGTGAAACTATGCTCTGCGGTTGCCTGCCCACGCCTGCCCAACGCGGCAATTATAGGCAAATTCCCCATAATTATCCCTAGGTCCAGTGGACGGCTTGCTGCTATGAGGCTGATAATTGAATTTTGAACTTTATTGACAACTACTGAGCAAAGATCAAACAACCCCTTTTCATGATGAAGCAGAGAAAGTCTTAATAACTCACCTATTGCTTTGAAATATAGTGAGTAATCATTGAAATTTGACCTTTATTGACAACTATGCAGCAATGACCAGATATCCATCCCCCTTTTTAAAATTAGGGAAATTCTTAGGGGTAAGTTTTTTCAAAGCTTACCCTAATGCTTTGGAATAAAGTTATATCTCGAATGTAACATTAAGGCCATTTTTAGCTATTTAAATTGAATTTGGAACTTTTTTCACAACTACTAAGGACCAGATAACCCCATGTCATGAAACAGACTGTTAGTGAAAGTTTATTAAAGCTTACATCACGAATATAACAATTTAAAGCTATTTCAAATGAATTTTGAACTTTATTCACAAGTATTGCTGAGTAGGAAGTAGTTTGTAGGGATTGCTTTGGTAAGACCGCTCGTTATATGACGATAAGGCTCTATATGGTTTCCCAGCTTATTTGATATCGGTAGCTTCTGCCATTATTGAAACCTGCAAGCATTATACCAGCCATTGGAATTCTACTGTTGGGCATAGGACTCCCACATCGCACGGGAAATTTTGCCAATAATTCCCGCGCTGGGCAAGCGTGTTGACAATCGCAAAGCGTAACTTTCACAAAGGGGATGCTGCTGCCCATCCCCGCCCATTTGAGTTACATCGGTACTAGTCGCCTTTTACATCTGGTTCTGGGGGAGGTACTATTTTAATCCGGTACCCCACTGCTGTAAACCTGTAATGCGTTTTCTCATTCAACAAAAGGTATAGGTAACTTCAATATTAAGGAATGTTAACCCTATAGTCTCCATCCATATATAACTGACAGACGAACAAAATATACATACATTTTTATCTATACACTAAACAATATTTAAAATCTGCATTATTATTAAAAAAATGTGCATTCCTTAGTTACCAATATCACAAATATTAGAAAAACAAAAACTCCAAATGAACTATTACAAAAAGTTATTACACCAGCACAAACAACAGACATGTACTAAAAGAAAACAAACTCTCATCTTAGATAGATCTATAATTACAAAAATATGATTTTCATGATCCATCACACTTATTGATAACTTAGTATAATTTAATTCTAAAATATTCATTATATATAATGATATATGTATAAATATATATAAAATTAATATTTGCTTTGCTCATTTTATATTATATATTATATATAAACATATATAATATAGAAATTAAAAAAAAGGAAAAAAAAAAAAAAAACGAAAAAAAAAAAAAAAAAAAAAAAAAAAAGAAAAAAAAGAAATTAAAATTAAAACAGGGTAAACAACTTAAGGCTTAAAAACTATTTTCGGTTTTTCTAAATAACACACCAAAATCAACAATATTCCCGTATCCGAATTTGGTACAAGTTTCGGATAAATACGGAGTCAGACAAGGACATCACTAGCGCGGCCAACCTTGTCACCCGATCACATCACCCGGTAATATTAGACGGATGTGACGGTGCCGCGTAACCGTTATCAAAATCCGGATATCCACAGCAAAAATATTCCGGTAGCGCGACAACCCTTGTCACTTGATTACATTACTCGGTAATCTTAGGCGGATGTGACGGTACCGCGTAAGAACAAGTCTCGGATAAAGACATTTTAATTACTAACAAATATTTCATTATTTGATTGTAACTTGATTGTATATTGAAAATACCTTTTATTTTACATTTTACAAAATACCTTAAATGTCCCCTCGATGGTCCACATAGCCTTAATTAATAGCCTGACTAACCTACAACAATTAAAAATAGTCAAGTTACTTTACAGAAACTGCCACAAAAATTAGTCACTGTATAACGGACAAGGTGACTGACCTCACTACAAGAAGTCACTACGAGTTTTTTGTTACATTTTCTGTTTACGGTTGATTTGGTTATACAAATTTATCGGCACTTCTTCAGGAAATCCAACACTTCCGACGGGAAGACTCGCGTTTGCGCGCTCTGTGCCGTTCGAGCGTATATAATTGGTGTGGTGAAACTGAAAATAAAATTTAAAACAAATATTAGTAATAGACATTGGCACACCTCATAGGCGGGGATGGGCAGCAGTAATTGTGGGCATATTCCCTCTTTCAAGTTGAAGCCTATGTTCGTTAAGTGTTAAGACGTTAACTTAACTGTTTCCAAAACTCACCACATATTTTGCGCGTGCGCAAGCTTCTTCCAGTCCTTGCGGTCGAGGTACCGGAATATGAGCAGCACCAGGCGCAGGTCGCAGGTCTTCGAGTTCACCGCCATGTGGAGCGCGGTGTCGCCGGCCTTCGAGTCCTGGCGAGCGAATTGCCCCTTTAGTATGGTCAGCTCTATTATGTAAAGCCGCGGTACTGGCGGAGTAGAACAGTACCTCCTCCTGAACCAGGTGACGCAAGGCGTCTGAGGTATATTCCATGCGAAACAACGGAAATCAAACACTACAGGGGGTGGGGATGAGCTGCAGCATCCTCGTCGCGAAGCTGCAATTGCACCACCTTTAATTTTTGATTACCACCCAGGATAAATATTTATATGCTGATATATATGTGTATAAAAATATGTATTTAAGAATTATATAATTGGGATTAAGGGATAATTGACGAGCCTGATGGCGCAGATGGTCCCCACTCAGGACAAATATTTATGTATGATGTGTAAGTCAAAATGTTAACACTTTGTACAATCGAGAAAACATTGCTCACGTTTCATAAAATCACTTTAAAACTAATTTCTTGTGCATTTAGTTGGTGCAAAATAGATTCCGTTTAAACAATACACGGTATAAAACGTTTAATGCATCGGTAGAAATGTAATATCGTGTTATCATTGGGCTTAATTATTTAGTTGCCAACTTTGACATACGCGGTGTTAGAACTTATGCGATGATTTGAGATTGTTGTCTGATGTCCGTAACACAAGTGCTTTAAGCGATTAATCTCCGAGTCGATAGATGTTTTTAGGTATGTACTGTATGTACTTCTATATCTGTAGATATATGTGTAAATTAATGTATGTGTTTAAATGGGTGCGTGTGCAAATGTACAAGCGTGTGATTGTACACGTGTATAAATTTAAAAAGAGCGCGAGAAAATAAGCGAGTCTGAATGTATCGTGTGTGACTGCATTTAAATGTGTGTCAGTGTATGTGTGCGCGAGCTTATGGGTATGTGAGTGCATGCGTGCGTGAATGCGAACACGGTGTGTGTATACTGACCCCCTGCCAGAGGTCGGCGCGCGCGTGCTCCAGCAGCACGTGCACGACGTGCAGCCTGGACGCGCTCGCGCTGTGCTCGCTACATGCCACGTGCAATGCTGACGCTCCTGGAAAACACACATCAACAATTGAGGTTACATCGTTTTAAAGATCCCCAAAATTACCCAGGACCCTTACCATTCCGGAAGACTACACTACCAATTTTATATCTAGGGTGTTAGTGCTTAGGGTGTTAAGGAACTTAGACTGATGTTTTTTTTTTACTGAAAATCAATGTCATCTCTTCGATGATAGGTTTATGGTAGCATCTACCAGAGGTAGACCTCATCCAAAGGTGGTCGGCGTTGGTACATCACTCTCGCCGTTTGAAGGGTGAGAGAAGCAGTGAAATCATTAGGCAATGTGACATAATATCTTCAAATCACAAAGCTCTTTTCTTTTTTATTTATTGAGACCACAAATAAGATTACAATACTAACTTAATCTAAAACTTACGACTAATATCATATAAATCATTGTAAACGCAACTTAGCTGGTCGAATATTACATTTAGGAGTTACATATGGCAATACCTGTGTAATACTGTTGTGCAGGAATGTAAAAAAAAACCACTTATGTATGCAATAACTAAGAAGGTGAGGTAAGATAAGAAAATAATAGAATAAGTATTAGTGTGTGCATTTACTATATACGATAAGCAAACAAGATATAGACCGACTTATATGCGTGTATGCGTGTGCGTGTTTATGTGTGTTTATGTATAGGCATGTGTTTGATTGCGTGTGTGTGTTATTGTTGTTGTTGGTCGCGCTAGTGATATCCTTCTGATATTACAAGCGAGTATAGGCTGCAATGTCGCTCACTATCACGCGAAAATTGTCGTCCGCGTGATAGTTAACAGATATAAACAGCGCGACCCACATCGGAACTGCAATGCAATCATATCTGTTTCGCTAAAAAAAAAATCAAGTGACTGACCGTCAGCGTTGACGTGATTTATACGGAACAGGGGCAGCTGGTCGCTGCTCCCCATCAGCGCTGCGAGTGAGTCTGCGCACGCGTCGCCTCGGCGCGCGCATGCTGTCACCAAGGTGTCACCCAGCGCGTCCACCTGGCAACGATCACGCACATGTGAAAATATTCGTGCACGAATCTAAAGCCTGGTACTTCTACCGATGTGGCTCCTGATGTCGTGGAAGTAGTCTCCGAGCATTGCCTTCTTCGAAATTTATCATAGCAGCCCAAAGTCGAGAATGGCTTAGCGACGGGAAAGGTTAAGAAAAAAACTGGGAACTTTTAAAACCTTTTACAACCACACAACCGATGAACAAACAGACACATTGATTTATTAGACAAGGCCATCATTATCATTCAAATGGTGTCCAATATAGGTTTTCCCGCCACAAAAAAGTCACAGCGTAATCCGATTGTACGCCGATATTTCCTACAAATTGTTTGAATCAGCATCATTATACCAGCCATTGATAGTCCACTGCTGGACATAGCCCCCCCCCAAGAAAGCTGGAATTTTGCCCATAATTGCCGCGCTATGCAAGTGTGATAGCAATCGCAGAGCACAATTTAGCTACCCTGTCTCGGATCGATATACCGCCATCTGACGGTTCTAGTACCTTAGGCGCCTCTTAGGAAACGTAGTCCTGAGAGAGGTACTAGTCTACTCTTGCGATACCTCCCGGCTATCGTAGTTGTATACAAAAGTATACGAGGGGTGATCCAAAAGTAATGATAATGAATATTAAAAAACATGATTATACCAAATTTTTTAATTTATTTTTCTACATAGTCTCCTAACAAGTTATTGCATTTAGTCCATCTTTTTTCTAAACCTAAAATTCCCTTTAAAAAAAATCTTTTTCTTGACTCTCCAAAAAAGCCTCTACAGCGGACATCACTTCGCTATCGTCTTCAAATTTTTTGCCTCGGAGGTGTTCCTTGAGCCGAGGAAAGAGATAGAAGTCGCTGGGAGCTAGATCTGGCGAATAGGGAGGGTGTTCGACCAATTCAAATCCCATTTCTTGAATGGCAGCTATCGCAACTGCAGCTTTGTGCACCGGTGCTTGTCTTGTCTTGTTGAAACAGCACTCCAGCGCGCAGCTTGCCGCGTCTTTTTTCCTTGATGGCCTCCCGCAATCTTTTTATTTGGTGCATAGTAAGAGCCTGTAATAGTGGCTCCCTTTTCCAAATAATCCACCATTATAATTCCTTCTGCGTCCCAGAACACGGAGGCCATAACCTTCCCCGCCGAACTCGACTCTTTGAATTTCTTCGGCGTCGGTGAAGAGGCTCGTTTCCACGTCATTGACTGCTGTTTCGTTTCAGGATCGAAATGATGGATCCAGGTCTCGTCCATGGTCACAAAACGTGACAAAAAATTTTCCTGGTCAAGTTGAAACTTTTCGAGATTAGCCTTTGAAGTGTCAATTCGTTTCTTCTTTTGTTCGTCGGTTAACATTCTCGGTACCCAACGCGCTGACACCTTTTTCATATGCAATTCATTTGCGAAGATTCTTTGGATACTGCCATATGAAATCCTTGTGACCTCAGCTACGTGCCTGATGGTCACTCTTCGATCTGCCAACACGATATCTTCAACTTTTTTCACGTTATCCTCAGTGAGGGACGTGGATGGGCGTCCTTCGCGAGGTTCGTCTTCTGTCGATGTTCTGCCCAACTTAAACTCCTTGGCCCAGCGTGCAACTGTGGAATAAGGAGGAGCAGAGTCCCCTAATGTTTCCACCAAGTCGCTGTGTATGTCTTTGGTAGATAATTTTTTCAAGCAGAGGTACTTGATGACGGCTCTAATTTCTTTTTTCTCCATTTTGATGTTCTCAAATCATGGCCTATTTATATGATTTTTCTAGCCTGGACTAGTGTGTAGTATAGCAATATACATGATTTTTTTTGGATTTTTATGTGCACTGGAAATAACCGATTATCATTACTTTTGGATCACCCCTCGTAAGTAGTACCTAATATAAAACAAAAGAATCCTCACCTCATGGAAAACGGACTCCCTCCCTTGCACGAGGGAAGGGTTGTTTCTGATGACGGAACGCACACAATGCACCAGGTACCTGGTGAGCAGTGGACGGTTGAAGCAGCGTAGAACTGCTGACTGCAACTGGTTGAGGCCTGCGGAAGTTTGTAATAACCTTAATAATAGAAGAGAATCTTTCTATACAACCTCAAATACAAAGATAGCAATTTCTATTCACAAAACAATTTAAATTTAATTAAGTAACTATTTATTTGACAGGTAAATTCACACATTTAAATGAATAAATAAAGAAGAAACAAATAAAATTACATTTAGATATTAAAGACTAGTTGATAAGTACTAAGAATAAACGAGCGTGTATGAATAGACTAATACGAGTAAGGGAAGCAAGAGAGGTATGCCAAGATCGTAGCAAGTGGAGGTCCATAGTCATTGCCTGCCGCGGTGGGACACAGAAGTGCACAGTCTAGCATAATATTATTAGCGATTCCTCTGTCTTGTCATAGTCTAGTATTAGAAGAAATTCCTGGTTAATCCTCGTCATTACAGTTAATAGAAAGTCCACTGTTGGACATAGGCCTTCCCAGCAAAGGGGGAATTTTGCCCTTATTTGCCGCGCTGGGTAAGTGTGTTGGCAACGCAGAATGCAGCTTTCGCGACGGAGATGCTGCTGCCAATCCACTGTGCATTTGAGTTACACTGTCTCGGATGGATATACCACCATCTATCGGTTTTGATACCTCAGTCGCGACTTACGACATCTGGTAAAAAGGGAGGTACTATTCTACTCTGCCGGTACCTCACGGCCAACAGCCATGGTTAATCCTATTGTAAATTAACTAGTGACCCCGCCCAGGCATCGCACGGGTGCAACGTCGATAAAATATGGTTATTGCAGGTTATCCCTAAGAGAGAGACGTATACCATCACTGACTCTTTTGTAGACAATTTTAAGGTGTGCAATACTGTAGTAAATAATTTTGATCTATCTCGTCGAGTTCAGCCACTGTTAGATAATAGCCTCCCCATGATTTAGGGGAGTTATTTGACTATAATTGTCACTCTTAGCAGGCGTGGTGGCTATCGCTGAACACACAACTCAACTAAGCGACGGGGACGCTGCTGCCCATCCCCAACCTGTAGTATTTTAGTTGTGCTGTTTCGGATGGTTATACCGTCATCATCCGGTCGCCTCTGGTCACACCTGGTACAGAGGGAGGTACTATTCTACTCCGCCGGTACCCCTCGGCATATGCAATGTAGGTAATCGCACAAAATATGTTTCTTACGTACTCTACTTTATGTTGGTTAAGATTTATCTGAACGAAATATAGAGATCACTCACCAAAGTCCTCGACGAACCACGCCGGCTGCTGACACAGCACTTTCTCGCAGATCAGATAAAATAATGTCATTAGTAGGTTATCTTGCTCTGAACCTTCCGCGAGATTGATCATCGTGCGTTGTAGAACCCTGGCATAGAAAATAACATGTTATCGTATGGAACACCGCCTCCTCCCTTATCGAATGTCGCGATAGGCCATTCAGACGGGCCTGATGGCGTAGATGGTATGAATCATATCTTGTTCGATCCCAAATAATGATCCCATCATATTTGAGATATGTAGTCTGACGTCCGTAATATAAGTGTTTTAAGCAATAAATCTCAGTCTGGTATTGTATATATATTGTATGAGATGCTGCGAGAATGTGAATTTAAATTGATTTACGAAGAAACCTTAAATCTCATTAATCGAGTGCTTTAGAAATTGCTCGCACCCAATTAAATTATTTGGCTTGGCTAAATTTAGACCGTCAGGAAAACTGGGGAAAGTCCAAATTAGCTGTTTCTTTATATTATTGCTGAAAATATATAATTGTCAAGTCCACAATTATTTCTGGGGATCACCCCCAGTCTTCGGCGATACGAACGAGGCTTGTACATTTTTCTTTTACTTTTTCACACTTTATATAAGCTTTAGTTGTATGTATGTGCTTATGGTTCTGTGAGGTACCAGCAGAGTAGAATAGTACCTCCAATTGTACCAGGTGTCGTCAGAGGCGACTTAGGTAGCAGAACCAATGATGGCGAGATGGCGGTATATCCATCCGAGACAGTATAGCTTAAATAGGGTGGGGATGGGCAGCAGCATCCCGTCGCGAAAGCTGCGCTCCGCGACAGCCAACACGCTTGCCCAGCGCGGCAAATATGGGCAAAATTATCCGACTTGCAATAGCTATAGTGTGTGTTAGTATCAGACTCATTCGAAATCGAATTTGACCCATTTTAAACGGACAAATTTAATAAAAATTTGTACATATAACAAGAATCGGTGCCAATACAATATGTCGATAAAATTATATCATTATCCTGATCACGATCTTCAGGATGAAAGAAATTTCTCTGTGTAAGAGCAAGTGAGACCACGCAGCCTGCGTATGCGCCGCACCGTTTATCTAATTTCCACTCAACTAGTTAATATAAATATTTTAATAACTAAGTGAAAATAATGATGAACAAAAAATACTAGCAATATTCTAAACAACGCGTGGAGTGCGTTGTGCCAAATTTTTCGTAGACCCGTGATTTCTTCATATATTTATACAGGAATATGTCCAGCGGTGGGCAGATCACGGCTGCTATATTGATGATAAGTCTAGTTTATATATACATACACTACTCCTGTGTCCCACCGGGGTAGACAGAGACTATGGATCTCCACTTGCTAAGATCTTCGCATACCTCTCTCGCTTCCCTCACTCGCATCAGTCTATTCATACACGCTTGTTTATTCTTGGTACTTCTAACCTGGTCCTTTTTAATACCTCTTCTACCTGGTTAAGATATGTTCGCCTCGGTCGTCCTATACCAACTCTTCCATTTACTTCCGCTCTATATACTTGTGCAGTCATTCTTCTTTCATCCATCCTTTCTACATGTCCAATTCATCTGAACATTCTTCCCCTATTGTTGACACATCATCATCTTACTACACCACATGGATCACCTAGCAACCCACGATTTATTTATTTATTACAACGAGGTCTATGTCCAGCCGTGAGCATACTGAGGCTGCTACAGTGATGACGAGTCTAGTCTATACGAGTACATGCGAATAAACAATGACAATAATGCAAACAAATACTTTAATTTAATTATTTTTGTGGTCTGATTAGCGTTAAGCAATAGTGACTCACTCTGGTTATACGCGTTGGTGTATATGGTCATAAACCATACCTATTGTTTATTGGTGTCTAACCGCAAACTGTGGAGATATGATAGATGTATGTTGAATTGTAAGTTAGAAGCTGCGCGCCGTGAATTCACCTGCCTACCTCCTCTTCGGTTTATATTGTAGCTGATGTTATTTGTTGATAATTCCACTTGACATCAGTGAAATATTTTTTGAAATCGGCCTAGTAGTTATTGAGTACATATGTTACAAACATGCGAAAGTACAAAGCTTACATAGTTCCAATTAAGGTAGGGATTGCTAATTATTTTTTAAATATAATATAGCCAATGTTAATTGATAAAGATGTCGCTAACTTATAATAAAATAGTTTTTGAAATCGGTCTAGAAGTTTTTAAGTTATCTATCGGTTACAGTCTTAGTCGCCTATTACGACACCTGGTACATTTTCACGTGAGCCCCAGTCGTTAAACACAGGCAAAGTCGCGTGCAAAAACTACATACAAAATTATATCGGTCAATGACCCCACCTTTCGCCAGCACAGGTTTCATTCATACATCCGTATTGCAAGAGCGGGTTTTACGTAAGCGAATCCGTATTGAGAAACGCAGCGCAGTCTTAATTGATAAATTGAACTGAGCAACCAGTTTTGTATTACGCAGCACTGCACCTAATTTCTGAAGGAATCTAGACATCATATCGAGTGGAAGACGTCTCTAAGTGGACCGGTTGTATGCGGCCTGCGTCCAATGCGATCCTGCAGTTTTAGTCAAATCGTTTGTCCTGGTGGACGCCCTACGCTGCGCTTGCCGGCTCGTGGTCTCCATTCCAGAACCTTACGACTCCATCAGCCATTACTCTTCATACGTGCCCTTGTAAAGGATATCAGATAACAGAGGTATCACAAATATGATACTTAAACACATACCATTACCCAGACACAAAACAAATACTTTATATTCATCATATTTCAACATTTCTGGGTGGGGATCGAACCCACGACATTTGGCGCACAAGACAGGATCACTACCATCAGCGCCATAGGGAGATAATCCGGCATGCGGCACGTCGTGCGGTATCAGTAGAGTAGAATAATACCTCCCTCTGTATCAGATGTCGTAAGAAGCGACCAAGGTACCCGAACCGACAGACGGTTTATCCATTCGCATCAGTGTAGCTCAAATGGGCGGGGATAGACAGCATGTCTATCGCGACATCTGCGCTCTGTGATTGCTACCGCGCTGTATAAGTCCAATATTTGACTTCCAATACTGATGCGGCATAAGACGAACCAGCTATTATAGTCAGATTATCTGTACCACCTCGTAGGTGGACGAACCACGCAACGCTTGCCTCTACGAGGTCTCTATTCCTGAACCTTACTTCAT
>JACJUM010005599.1:3362382-3418103 GCA_020976665.1 Heortia vitessoides
CTTTGAACCGTCGAGCGACTCACACTTAGCCTCTGAGCCACGAAGCATTGGCTGCAACCCTCTTCGAGTAGCGCAATAATTTTGGTAGCTTTTACCATTTTCTCTAACATTATTGAGACAGCTAAACCGCAATAAATGAAGCTTTGACAATTAAGAATATGAAATAAATTTTTAAAAACTATGAAAACTGATATTATCTTTTCTTCCTTGCCTGACCTTTTTCTTCTTGCTTTTCATATTATTATCTTCATACTTACTACTTTCGCTGCAGTCCAAAACTTTCCTCTTGACTGATTTTCCTTTAGATTGTCTCTTTTCTTTACCTTTCTTCTCTGCAGCGTTCTGTTCCTCTGCTATCTTTATTTGTCACTTTCGTTCTTTTTCCACAAATTGCTCTTTTCATAGTTTACAATTACTTAATTTTTATTTTTATTAATCGCGCCCTATTATTTTAAATTAATCGCGCCCTCGACCGATAAAACTTGATCAAACCTGATCATTTTATTTTTTACATAAAATTTAAATTTTATGTTACATTAAAATTAAAATTATATGGAAAATATTATAGTACGTAAAATCGAATTCCGGCATTAATTCTATAGTAAAGAAGCATTAAAAATGTATGGTATCAAAGTATAACATCATAAATACTGTGTTTCTTACCTATCTCCGGAAGTGTACGAAAAAATCCTCTACAGCGCGTGCTATCCCCGTTATCGCGTAGACCGCAATGGGCGTAAAGTAATGGCAGGGTGCAGGGGGAGGGTGCGTGCATGTCCGGCTTCGATGTATTGGCTATGTGCAAAGCCTTAAAAGCCAAGTTAACCTTTGGTTTTATTTATATGTGCAAAGAAAACTAACAATGTTTACATTTTTAAGATTTGACAGCTTCCGTGCAAAGAGAGTAGTGGCGAACAGACAACGACCGCAGCGCACCTCGCGGCTGAAATTGGAAACATGTGCTGATCAGCTGTCAAAAGTGTTGATTGCAGTACAAAATCAAAGCAAAGAAATGGGCCATGACTGTTGTTGCGTTGTTAACTGCAAAAACAACGGCCTCAATAGCAAATGTAAATTTTATATTTTCCCAAGAGCGTCCTATGAATGAATTTATTCAACCCCAACCGCTTGTGACCCATAAAGGATGCCCATATGTTAAAAAAATCACATATGTTTTCTGAGTTGCTATTAAAAGAAACCACATTTACATGCAATCGATACATCTATAATGATCACAGTGATGCTGAAATCCAAGTAGATATTGCATCTATTTCGAGAGTCAGAGCAACAAATACTTTAAAGACAAAAGCTGTTGCACGGACCAAAAAACATATAAGGATCAATCAACATCAACACATGGTCAAGAATTTGTTGGTATATTATCAATAAAAGAAGATCAACAACTCTTAGACCTTGCGGGTGTGACATTTAATAACTTCGAGTTTTGGTAACAAGGGTAGCAAGTAAAAAATGCAGTTTCTACAAAAATAGCCTTCTCTAAATTTTTTTATGAGCTTGAGATTTCAGCATTGAGTGTATTATTTGGTGATCATAGAACCACAGTTTCAAGAATATTTCAATTATTATTACATGATTTAACTTCTGTAACTGCCAATTTAGTATTCTGGCCTGATAAAGCTACTGTACTGACGAATTACGTGGGCTCGTATAAAGTAGCTCTGGCCGTTATGTCGCAGTTTTTCCACGTTTCTTACATGCTCGGCTAATACTAATTTATTGCATTTTATCTCAGTTTGTGGTTGGAAACTAATATTATGTGTACAAGTAAAACTATTAAATCAATTGCACTTAAATAATGTCAACAATACTATTTTAACCTTTGTTTTTATTTATATGTGCAAAGTAAACTAACAATGTTTACATTTTTATGATTTGACAGCTTCCGCAAATGTTGTAAACGCTACGCGCCGCCACAGTCGCGCACATAGCTAGTACGCACTGTCTCAATACCGCGGGGTGTAATCTAACTCTCCCATATACAAATTCAGCTCACTAGGAACATATCCGCAGATGAAACCTAAAACTGACTGGACTGATCTAGACTGGAATATTACACGAGTACCATAAGTATGATAATGTTTACATTGACTAGAATAGTACCTGTCTGCCGCGGCATAGACCAAATACACAGGGCAAGGATGGGCAGGAGCATTTCCGTCTCGAAGCTACGCTCCACGATTACACCTGCCCAGCGAGGCAATTATGGGCAGGCCAGCAGTCCAACCGCTGATATGATTACATTAAGTAAAGCGATGGAATAAAAAATAATGTTAATCCATTTTTATTTTAAAGACAGGACCGATGGCAAATGTCTTGTTCGTCAAAACTATTAATGTTTGCTCTGTGGCTGGGAATTAAGTATTACACTAATTAATAATCAACTAAGAAATTAAATCAGTATATACAGTAAACCGCAATAAGTATTAACAAAAACTTCAATACTTCACGACAACAAAACGTAAAAATTGTTTAATTAAGTTAAGTCTCAGTAAATCTTTGAATTATATATGGACTAGTCAGTCTCAAAGATACAATTAAATATACAATTAAATATCAGTCAGTAAGTTAGCAAAAATCACATAGAACGTTTTTGGCAGAATCTTTTCCGCTACATTCCTCGTGTATCCAATTCGCGTATACAACAACAACGGAACCAGATTTCTCCATTACGACCAAACTCTTGACATACGGCGCAAGTATTACGATTGTCTATATCGTCACCGTCACGGTCGGACCGCATGCTTGTTCCCCGATTTCATAAAAAAAAAAATAAATAAAAAAACACCTAACCGACTTTGTTCTGCAGTGGACGGTTTGCGGATTATGAAGACAATGTAGTAACAATGTCGCGTTAATGAAATCTTTATTGTATTACGAGCGTCTATAGGCTGCGGTGACGCTTACTATGTATATTTTGTCAAGCTGGTCTCATGTAAAATAAATACCGACGGTGCATTCAGTAGAGTAACTTCCTGGTGCACCAAAGGTCGAGGGTAGAGTCCCCGGTCACGATAATCACTCATGTCACAAACATTTGTGTTAGCGTGTCGGTGTTAAATATCAAGTAGTATATTTGTGATTCCCTTATAGTCTGATCTCAAGATTTTCGGGTTCAGCCAGCGTTTGCAATGTAATCGCAAAAAATATCTTTATTTACAACATCACATTAGAGAACTGTGAAATTAACAATACTTCTCTTCTATATTATGCATGTATTATACATATAAATCTTCCTTTTGGATTACTCTATCTATTTGAAAAAAAATACGCATCGAAATCCGTTGTGATATTTTAAAAATGTAAACAAACATAGAGACAGACAGACAGCGGGACGAGACTTATTTTATACCATGTTGTGTTAAATACGTGATGCATTTTCATGTTTGAAAAAAAGACCCGATTTAAACAATTCAGCGGAAATATGTCAACAAAAATACTCTGCTCTCAAGATGTCATTGTCAATGCTGGAACACACTTTCCACTAGAAATGTACGTCGCTCCAAAATCAGAACATTCAATAGAAAAATGTAAGCATACATAGGGACAGACAGACAGACAGCAGGTAGACTTCATTTTATACCATGTTGTGTTAAATACGTGAAGCGAAAACATAACCTTTTTCAAGAAAAATGCCTACACAGATATACGTGAAATTTGACACAGTTAAAAGTTAAATTAGAGAAAAAGTACACCAAGCTATGTCATCTTCATACCAGCCATTGGAAGTCCTCTGCTGGACATAATTGCCAAGCTGGGCAAGGGTGTTGGTAACCGCACAGCACAGCTTTCGCGACACAGATCCCTGAGGCACAAGATAGGATCACTACGATCACATTTGCGCCATCGGGCCCGTCATCATTTATCTATAGGCTGAGATCTTAGTGATTTTATTCTCTTTGTATATATTGAATGTCAAGCAAACGATGAAAGTGTTTTTACAAATTTAAATGAATGAATGATCGATTTCCTGTCACAGTAATAATAAAAATCGATCGATACGAAGACAAAGCCACGCGAAGTCACCAGTAAATAATAAACAATGATTATAAATACAATTACCATGCAACCGACATGGGTATACATTGGCGCCATTTTCCTGTCTAACGATTTAAAATGGCGGATGACGTCACGGCAGCCATCTTGTTTTAGAGTATTTTAAATAAACCTGCTTCATATGCTAATAAATGTGAATGGAAAATTACATTTTCGGTCTCAATGGTGTTGATAAATATTGAGTTATTTTTGTACTACACTAGGTCTGCACGTATCTGCGCGTGCTTGGTAAAAGCAGTTTGTATTTTACCGGCCTGGCCGTCGACCCTGTAAAAACCACTTTATACTTCATTATGAAAAACCGCTCTTTCTTGGGCTCGCCTTTGTTCTGCAGGTTTGCGAATTATGAAGGCAATGCAGCATACCATTAGAGAAAGTATTTTAAAAACGGTTGTGTTTTCTTTAATTTATGGTACAGAGGCAGGTAGAAGAGCCCTATTATTGTACTCAGCCGGTACTGCAAGGCACGAGTAATATTAGCTTTAATTTGATCCATGTATGCTAATAGAAATGGGAACTTGGTGAAATCACGCACATGCACAAGCACAGGTCCCACAACAAACCTGCAGGCAGGACGCAGGCCGCATACAGCCTGTCCTATTCGAAATCACATGGAGAGGCTTAAGTCAAGCAGTGGACGTCCACCGGCTTATATTACAACGATATTTGTATGAACTCGAATCTGGTACACGACAACCACGGAATATTCGGGACGTGAGCCAAGTCGATGCCATGCATTATTTATTTTTAAAAAACACAAGAGAATGCATCGAAGTCACAGAAACATTTTTAAATGTACTGAATGGCAATAATTTTCCCTAAAATCAACATAATTGCGTAGCCGTGTTATGACGAAACATCATTGCTTATAATATTCTCTATTGTTTGAGGAAAACGTTTGCCGAAAGATAGCCGAAAGGTCGAATTAAGTGCGTTTTCATCATCATCATCGTTACTATTGGAAGTCCACTGCTGGACATAGACATTAGGGAATTTTGCTTATTGGCAATCGCAGAGCGCAGCTTTCGCGACGGAAATGCTGCTGCCCATCCCCACACTATGTATTTGAGTTTTACCCCACCCCCAATCGCCTATTTATTTCAAATGGCCATTGAATTTAAAACTAGACTATAAACTGTTCTCAATCTATATTGACCTGGTAGACCGAACTTCCATGAGGTAGACTTTATACAAAAGGTCGTTGGTACCTCACTCTCACCTATTTCTACCGGCAAATTGCGGTGTTCGCATCGTGTTCCGGTCTGAAGGGTGAAGGGTGTATTATGGGTAATGTGGTATAATATCTTCAAGTCATAAAGTTGGCAACGCGTTAGTGATATCCTTGTGTTATTACGAGCGTCAATAGTGCAGTGACGCTCACTATCACGAGGACAGTATGCTTGATTGTCGACCTGGTCTAACAATTAATAAGAAAATAAATGAAGTGCGTGATAGCTCTGTTAGAAAGGACTCAGGTAGTCGAAGCTGTCAGCGGGAAATCCCAATGATCCAGTTCTTAAAATATATCTTAATCTGCATTTAAAACCGGTTGTACAAGTTTTCGCGGTTGTAATAAAGAAAAAGAATATAATTTTCACTCTCATACATAATTCCATACATCACGCCTTCGTCCAACTCGTGAGATAGGACATTTTATAACTCAATTTATATAGTCGCAATATATCTTTTTAATGGCAAAAGCTCATTCCTCAGAGATAATTGAAAACCCAGATCTATCCCTATTGAAACGTTTTTTCTGGATAAAGGTAGCCTCTTTGTTGTACCAGACTATACGGCTTCACCCAAACGGCTCGACCGTCACGCCCGATATCGTAGACCGCGTCACGTCTTAGACGATCCTACCGATAAAATGACCGCGAAAATCGCAGCCCTTCCTCGCCCTCTTACTGGCACTAAACAATCACTTACACTCCACATGCACTCGTACAACAGAGCAGTACACCGCGTTCGCCGGCGAACGCGTGCAGTCCCTGCCCCCACGAGCGATAACCGACAGCCCTAGAGCTGTCGGGCTCAATCTGTCCGTCCTCTTTTGCTACAGTTCATAGTAAATTCAACCCCAACGACGACGGCCGAGCCTAGGTCGAGCCTCTAGAGGTGCCCACGGGCGCGCCGTCTAATGTTCAATACTTGTATGCAAACTTTTTGTTTTTCTTCTGATTTACGCGTCACTGATACTAAGTGCATTTAGATAAATATAAACTATTATACTAAGTGTTAATGTTACAATTGTTGGTGTGCTAAATCAATAAATAAATAAAATAATTAAACTATATTCAACGGACTACGTTGTATTCATTTTTTTAACAGTGACGTGGGGTCGCATTTACGTGCTTTGTTGAGGGTTCGATGACCTTCACAGTTAAGGGACCTCTACAGTAATTTCAGAGATTAGTATAGAATGACTCCAAGGTCAAATCATAGCACGAACACGCTCGTTGTCACGCTTAAGGGGATTTAATTGAGATTGAATTTTGGCAAACAGTTTTGGTGACTGACACGCTACATAATAGATTAAAAAGGGTATTCGTAGCAAGGTTTTTTTTTAAGGAAAACAACACCATTGTAAACTTATTAGTATGATAATAATTCATATAACATCTTATCGTCGATGATACTTCAATAACGCATATGTAGCTTAAGTTAATAAGGTCCATTTTCCATCTTTTCTAATAAAATTTTCAACTTTATTTGCAACTGCTACTTATGCGGTATTGGACTATCATCGATGTTATATGTACATTGATCTGTCTTTGAAACAAGTTGCTTATAACGCTTTTGTTGCGGACATCAGACTACATAGGAATCACAAACATAAATAGGTTAATCCCTACAAATATTATAACTCTGTCTGTCTGTTACGCTTTTTCGCTTAGACCTCTCAAGCGATTTTGATGAAATTTGGCATAGACAATCATTGGACCCTGAGAATGGACATTTTTTAATTCGAAATTAGGATTGTAAGGGGTCGAAAATGGGGTTGAAAATTGTTATGGAAGTATCGCTATTTTTAGAGCTTGATACTTAAAACTTATTTTTCAGGCCAACGATTCGATATAAATCAACATGACATTCAAAGTTTATATAAGTTAAGGTAAAGAGGTAGGTATGGTACCCAAAAAAACTATTTCATGCGGACGAAGTCGCGGGCACAGCTAGTATGTAAATAAAGGCGATAGGAAAACTGAGCAACATCTCATCAGACACTCCGCAGTATCTAAAGTCGAAAATCTTCAACCAATATGTGTTACCAGCAATGACCTATGGCAGCGAAACGTGGTCTCTTACCATTAGCATTCTTGACCAACTGAAAGTAGCTCAACGCCTTGGAGGGCTATGCTCAGAGTCTTTCTTATAAATAAATTCACACAAGATCTCATACATTGTATGCTTAAAGCACTTGCGCTGCGGATATCAGACAACATCCAGACACAGAACAAACAAATATCATCATATAAATATTTGTCCAGAGTGGGAATAGCACCCACGAACTTTGGCACACAAGACAATATCACTACCATCTGCGCCATCGGGCCCGTCATACATATATTCAGCACCTAGACACAGTATTTGTCCTGGGTGGAAATCAAAGAACAAACAGTTTAGACTTTCTCGAGCAGCGCTTCCCAACCTTCCACTGACCAGGGACCACGTCGATTTATTTTTTGCCAACAGAGACAACGTTGTGCGAGCAAAACGCTGATTCACAATCCGAAAATAAACCTTAATTTTCAACAGTATCATGATTTAACAGTATTACGTTAACAGAAAAAAATGTGATTTTTGGGTGAAATCCAAACAGGTAGACTTTCAATCAATGTGATTCTAAACAATGCAAGCAGCTGCAACTGGCATCTTCAATTTTCTCGCATATAACTATCCCTATTCTTAGAGACCAGTGATAGTCCACCGTCCACCGTCCACCGCTTTGGAGCACTGTTCTATCAGTAGACCACATACAAAGTGTCTGCATTGGTATCTTACTCACATCGATTTCTACCAGCAAATATGTTTATAATTCTGTGTTCCGGTTCGAAGAATGAGAGAGGCACTGAAATCAATGGGTAAAGTGACATGATACCTTCCATCCCATGATATTACGAGCGTGTACGATAACGCGGACAAGTATATTTGTTTATCGACTTAGTCACATACTTGTCCTGAGCGGGGATCCATGACCCTTGGCCTGGATTTGGCATGAATGCGCCAACGGGCCCGTCGATTAACAAAT
Organism: Heortia vitessoides; assembly: GCA_020976665.1. Taxonomy (NCBI): domain Eukaryota; kingdom Metazoa; phylum Arthropoda; class Insecta; order Lepidoptera; family Crambidae; genus Heortia; species Heortia vitessoides. Next base: position 3,370,709 of record JACJUM010005599.1, read on the forward strand.
CAGTTACACAATTAACTATGAATTAACTGATGCAGCACGTAGGATTTATCATCATCATATCAGCCATAAGACGTCCATTGCTAGACATAGGCTTTCCCAAGTGATGGGCGGCAGTGACCGGTTGTATGCAGCCTGTGTCCAGCGCGATCCTGCGGTTTTAGTCAGATCGTCTGTCCATCTTGCGGGTGGATGCCCTACGCTGCGCTTGCCGGTACGTGGTCTCCATTCCAGAACCTTACGACTCCATCGGCCATCGGTTCTGCTCACCAAATACCCTGCCCACTGCCACTTAAACTTACTAATCTGCCGGGCAAGGTCGGTAACTTTGTTCCTATTACGAATCTCTTCATTCCTGATTCGATCGCGTATGATTGTTAGTTTGCAAAGACGCCATTTTAATATCTGCCTTAAGTATTAAAAACCTCCAAGCGTCGTCGCTGATGGAAGTTTCGGCACCTGACCAAGGTGACACGAGGCCTTCAGTCATCAGTTCCGCCATCAGTTTTTCTTGCAGGCTCTTTCCTGGTAAGTCGCGAAATAAATTAACGGCTTTCTCTCGGATCGAGCCTGATGGCGCAGATGGTAGTGATCCTATCTTGTGCACCTAGGGTTGTGGGTTCGATCCCCATACAGGACAAATATTTTTATGATGATCTCTATGTTTGTTCTGTGTCGGGGTGTCAAATATATGTATTTAAGTGGTATATTTGTGATTCCTCTGTTGCCTGGTGTCTCTGTTGTATGAGATGTGGGAATTGATATTATCTTTGTTTTAAGACCCTCTCAAAACTTGAACTATACTTTTAATTGCAAAATGAAAGTTTAATTATTAAATATGTTTATTGCTATTTATTTTTACCTATGATTGGGCAGGTGTGGAAGCAATCTTAGTTAGCTTGTTTGTTGACTTGTATCTTTTAGGGATACCGCTATCTCTCGGTTCCGGTACCTATACCGCCTCATACCATACCTCGCACAGGGCGAGGCACTATTCTATTCCAGTAACCCACGGCCTTGCCTTAATCCATACCTAATCTGTTTACAAAACATATGTGAAAAAGAAAGAAACAACAAAACGCACGCGGTCGTCGCGTGCGCACACGCATTGCATTCCCAGCGTGACCTTGATGCCAACACTGAACTGACCACGACAACATGTATCCGTCTCGCTCGCGCCCACACTGACGTCCGCTGTTCCACTCTGAACTGCACCTTGGGATAACCGATGGAAAATCAACTTGTCGTACTAAATACGTTATAATATGTCTGTCTATATATCTATTAAGGCATACTTTGTAAGCAAACTGGTTTGCGTATCACAGCTGAGTGGAATGTCGACTTAGCAAGTGTTTAAGGCTTTAGCTACTAATGAATCGACGGGCACATTGGCGCACATGGTGGTGTCACTTTCTTATGCGCCACGGATCGTGGGTTCAATCCTGTTAAGAACTAATATTTGCCATTTGTGTTTGGCCTGTGTTTGGGTGTTACATTTAAGTAATGTGTTCGTATTTCTTCTGCTAAGTGCTGTCCGTAATACAAGCATATCTCGGAGTAAGGTCAATGAATTATGTTATTATTATAGAAACTACAACTTTAAAAGAGACAGCATCAAAATCAATCAATATTGCGGCAGATCGGAAGGTTTCTCTAGTAGATATCCTTGCTTATTTTCGTAATTTCCAGCGCCAATTGGTGTAGACCCAGTCGCTCATTGATGAGCGACAAAATGCCTGTACACTACTAACGACTCATACGACATCGTGGAACCCTAAAGAATCCTCAACTTTATTTGCAACTGCTACTTACGCGGTATTGCACTATCATCGACGATATAGAGAAGTACATATCGTCGATGGTACTTCAATACCGCGTATGTAGCTTAAGTTGAGAAGGTCCATTTTACATCTTTTCTAATTGAATTTTCAACTTTATTTGCAACTGCCACTTAAGCGGGATTGCACTATCATCGACGATATAGAGAAGTCTTAAATTTTTTAAAGATTTATTAATTAAACAGCGCTCTTCGGTTTCATCCCCGTAGCATCCCTTTCTCATAAGTGTGCAAGTAAAATATAGACTGTGTTACTCGCTGATAAACATCCCATACATTCTTTTTTTTGTAATTTACTGCAATCTGTTATCTTTCGACATTCAGCAATACTTGTATCAATTTGCAGTAGCTGTTTGTGGTCCAAATCCAGTGACTTGACAACGCAATGGGTAGGTCAGAACCAACACTAATGGTGTCACATGTCCATGCCTTTTTGAGTCACGGGCGTAAGTCCAGAGGCGTTTTTCTTTTTATTCATGAAAATCTCATACATACGTAAAGAACTTAATCAGAACTCATAAAGTCGTCTGCATTGGTTCCTGACCCTCACCTATTTCTGACGACAAACGGCAATGCTCGAAATACTGAGTTCCGGTTTAAAGGGTGAAAGAGGCAGCGAAATTACCAGGTAATTTATTTATTTATTAACATAATTATATGGGTTATCCCAATTACACAATTATGAAGTTGTAACAAAAATTAATTGATTCTATCATCGAGCTTAATTATTAATGATTTGACGTTGATGACAATTACGTCAAAGTCCGGGTGCGGAAAAGGAGTGCGTTAAGAGTCTGCTGCATGCGGCATGAAGGTGATTGCGCACGCGCTACAGTACGACACGGCAGAGGCGCAAACAGCCGATGTCTTCGCCCAGACCGAATGCGCAGATGGTTGTCAAGCACAAAGATGCGTGACAATTGCTTTACACATTCAGGCGGGTCCACATCTCCACGCACTATTGCTATAGTGGTATATATAATGTGACATAATATCTTCAAGTCACAAGGTTGATCGCGCTAGCGATAACTCTATTGTCAGCCAGCCGCCTGCAATTATCAGCAGAACTCCTCTTTTCTTGGGAAGGCATATGTCCAGTAGACGTTCTTCGACTGAACTGAAGATGACAGTATGAAAACCATTGGTTGAACGGAACCTTGTAAAAAGCCACCGCCAATTCAAGATTTGCCTTACATATTGGGTCTTTCGAGTGAATACAGTTTGGGAACCACACGTACAAATGCAGTGATCTCGTAGTGTTTCTCTTCGTAGCGATAAGAGGCATCCGTAACAACTAATAAGGTCACATCAATTAAATATTATCGATGCTAATGTGTTTACTTACGTATCAAGCTACGATTTATTAATCGTACCACTACATAATTTAAAACTAAGTCATTACCTGCTGTTTGTCTGTCCCTGTGTATGCTTAGTTTTTTTAAAACAACCCATAGGATATTAATGCATATATAATATTTTCAATAGATAGTGATTCGAGACGAAGGTTTATATTATATATAGAAAAACACTGATAATTTCAAAGTTTTCTAATGTTTTGTTTAAATAAACACCTTTTTTGCACTGGCTGAACCCAAATAGATATATCAGAATAATTTACTACAGTATTGTATGCCTTAAAAAGGTCTACAAAAAAGTCTGGGATGACACATGTCTATCTCATCATGTATATATTTGGAGTAATTTTTTGCTATATTAATAAAAAAAAAGTTATATAGCAAATAAAAGAAATTTTTGCACTTTTTTGCCTATAACTTCCTTATTTTGTAATTTTCAGGAAGCAAACTTGAAAGAAGGTCAATTTAACTTGTCAATACACTAAAAATTAATTTCTTTTGATTATTTTAGATATCTGTACCTATATGCTTTTTGCTGTTAATTTGTATTTAAAGACGGACACTTAAATTTTTTTATGGATATTTATTCATAAGTTTCTGAAATGGAGACCACATAACGCCAAGCGCAGTGTAGGGTATATTAGATAATCTGACTAAAACGCAGGATTGTGCTGGACACAGGCCACATACAACTAGTCCTATTGGAGATTACTTAGGGAGGCTTATGACCAGCAGTGGACGTCTTATGGCTGATATGATGAAGATGATGATAAAGGTCTTTCAATATTCTAGTCTTCCAGAATAAAATAGTACCTTCCCATGCACCAGATGTGAGATGCAACTGAGATACCAGAACCATTAGACAATGGTATAACAGGGAAACTTAGATGGAACAATATTCCTTTTTTATTGGGCAGGCCTATGTTCCGCAGGGGACATACAGGCACAGGCACAGTGGCATTGATCTTGCCCCTGCGACCATTGTCAACCAGGACCAGACATATGATCCACTAGTATATTTCTTGATGTGTAATATTTACTTACTTTGAGTCCTCTAAGTTGTAAAATATTGACACCTTAATATTTTACTGTGTGTAGAAATATAAAACAATTTTTTAAACAAAGAACCAATTTATTTTGAAGTATCTGAATTACTATATTCATATCTCTATTGTACACCAGTCACTTGGTAATACATAAAAACAAGTACAATAATTGTGAACCGTAGCGGATGACATTATCGCAAACAGTGATCTCTTTCAGGTAATCTTTATACTTTCATACTAATGAAGATAATGAAGAAAACTATATAAATAAAGTTTTTACTTTCATCTGCATTCATTTGCCAGACAGTAATCACAGGTGTTGAATCAACAGAGTCTTGAGGTGTATATGGACAAAATTGTATAACTTAATATTTGTAGGTTTTGTATTTAAGTACATAAAAATTATCTGTAGAATTTGGTACGATAATATATGCAAGTTCTTAGTTTGATGCAAATAAAAAATATGCCTTAACAAAAACATCAAATACTTCGTTTTCTATTTCGTTAAGTGTAGCATTATCACTTCCAAAATTACCATGAAATAAAAAAAAAGAAAGTTGTGATTTTTAATTGAATCACGCCACTATCGACAAATAAAATGTACAAACAAATTCAGGCCACTAACCTTAGCATTTGGAGAAACAGTAAATCTTGCGGAGGTATAAAAAATCCTTTTTCCAATTTTTTACACGAATCGAGATACAGACACTTTTATTCACCACAGTCCATTTTATTTGTAACACTATGTCGATTATCTTCAAAAACACAGTTAAACCAATCTCTATATATCACGTAATTGACATGACAGTTTCCTGGAAATCAACTATTTTTGTACTAATCGCGATATATTAGCAAAAGTTTGCTTTTCGCACACCTATCGGCCGAGACAACACAACAGACTGAGAAGCTGAACACTATTCCAAGTAACGAGCGTCATCAACATGAAAGAGACAAAACATAACAAGACGAACAACAAGTAATGCTAATAAATGAAAAAGGTAGCGGCAACTGCCAAAAACTTAAATATCTGTAACATTTGTAGCGATAGCAGCGCTATAATGTGCAAGCCCAATTTATATGTTTTATCAAGTTAGAAAGAGAAGGAAATGAATCATCATTGTCATTATCATTCGTCTTTTTCTTTTCTGCCGCTAAAGTGAAGGACAAATAAGAAGCAACTAGTGCTGATTCAATTGAATAGTATTTTGAATACCAACTTTAAATCACTTTTGTGTCTGATGGAACCACCTTAAATTGAGTTGTCATTATTTGCCTAGGATAGTTAAACAATCTTCAAGGCACGATAAATAACTTATTTCTATATATAAAAATAACTTATAGTTATATATATATATAATTATAAGTATATATATATATATATAATAGTATAATATAAATATATATATATATAATTATAAGTATATATATAATAGTATAATATATATATATAAGTCTAGTCTATCTAGTCTAGTCTAACTAGTCAAGTCAGGCCGAAACGATTAGTTATGGCTATAATGTGCCATGTAGAAGTAGCCACCAACGGTATTGATTCGATTATTAACAAACCCGTTTGCGTAATCTGTAGTATCCGTGACTTGTGCATCGAACCTTATACATTTATGTTTTTGTATAATTCTTATGTTTTTGGGTGTGCTGAATTTGAAAATAACTTTTATTTTGTCCTAGCACGTCACGTTTTCTGGCAATGTAGGTGTCTATGTGAAACAAGTTATTATCTTAAAATGAACATATATATTTTTTTAAATCAAGTTAATTTTTATTGCGTTTCAAAAACTTATTTTCTGATCTTAAATACATTAATTAGTGAGCATTAAACACATTTCTTTTTCCCAGTGAGATTCCTTTTGGTAAACTCATTAAGCAACCTAAAGCTTGAAATGCTTTTAACATTCTAGGGTCTTTGTTATTGCCTAAAAATTTTGTTGTGACTTCCTTAAAGGCAATCCACCCTTCTCTTTGAGGATCTGTCATGGTTGTGACGAATAGTGGATCAGCCATAAGCCGTCTAATATCTGGGCCAACGAAAACACCTTCCTTCAACTTTGCCTCCGAGAGGCCAGGAAACTTTAATATTAAGTATTTGAAGCAATTTCCATCTCTTGGAAGTGACTTTACAAATTGCTTCATCAATCCCAGCTTTATGTGAAGCGGTGGTAAAAGAACTTTATGAGGAGGTACCAAAGTTTAATGCAGGACATTCTTTTCGCCAACTTTAAGCTCCCTCGGAGGCCAACACTTTTTGGTCCAGTGATTTGTTCGGTCTCTACTATCCCATAGACACAAAAAGTTCACACACTTCCGCACAGACGACATTGCACTGAATTGAACTAAGATCTACAAAAAAATGACGAGTGAACACGTAATTGTCCCGCGCCACTTCTACACTATCAGAGCGCGCACGTTCAGGTTACAACATTAACTGTCCAGGTTAATACTTGATAATGTAGGTGAAACAGGGTGTTCATTATTGAGAAATTAATGATAGTCAGATCCTGTAAACATTTTGAAACAGTAATCAAAATAAAATTATACCTATCATTTCTACTACAAGATAATCCCTTTGAAGCCCAAAAAATCCATTATTTGGAATAAAATTTTGCGTTTTGTAAAAAAATCTTATGTTCTGGATTTTGTTGAGTATTTTTTTGACGTGACAACGTCTTATATTAGGTTGTGGCTGGGAGTCACTTATGAAAAAGTGTAACGCTCGGTAACGTTACGATGAGTCACCGAACGAGAGAGAGGCCCGCCGAATGCCTTGCGTCTCTCTCCCACTCAACTATGATCGGTCTGTTGCGCGCGCAGCACTAGAGAATCAGGTGCATTGAATCGGCGCATGCTTGTGTCTCTGTCTTTGTCTTTCTCGAACGTTCTTGGCGTTGGAAAAACAAGAAAGCGTCATAATACAAGTTCACACGTGTGGTTAAAGTATCGTCAGCTGTGTCTGTAGTGAAAATTGGAGTGCTTAGATTCGTCATTTACAACAACTACAACAATAAAGGTAAATAATTGTACACTGATATTTCATTATCGTAAACTATGATTGATTGATTAATTGTTAGATTGACACAAAAGTTGAGAAACTGATTTATTATATAATAATTAAGGCCAATTGAAAGCATTGAGTGTCAAACTTCTTAATGCAGTTGAAATAAATAATTTAAATTAAATTATTAAATAAATTTAATTTTTATTTTAAAATAAATTAAATAAAAAGTACGTGCCACCGTTCGTGCAAGTTGATTCTAGTATACCGATTCTTCTGTGTGGTGATTTTAACAAAAACGTAAAGCCTGACAACTCGTTTCTTAATTTCATGAAAAATACGTATAATCTTGATTGCGTATCAAACGTTTCTAAGTCAACTACGTTAAAAGGAACAACTATCGACTTGACTTTCGCAAGACACATTACAGCAGAAACACTTCCTTTCATTTCATATTTCTCCTATCATCGTCCTATCCTCAACAAAATCACTCAAATAGGAATTAGTTAAGTTTAAGTTTACATGTACAATGTTTTAGTAAACAAAATATATTTCTATAGTTAAAATTAGTGAAATTCTTATTTTCATTCAATTCCTTGTTTCTATTGTGAAATTTAATTATATTCATATCAATAAATATTCTACCGAGAAAAAGACGTTGTCACGTAAAATCTTCGCCCGTAAAACCGACTTTACAGGCAACCATTTTTTTTTTTATTTTCAGAACACCTAAATACATAGAAATTAGTTGGAAATATCCAGAAAGCATTTTTGTTGTAGACCTGTGTTGTGATCTGCCTCATGGCGGGGCTGATTTTTATTGCCAGGGCGACCACCCGCCGGCGCCTTCCGCGCCCCCTTCGCCGTATCTGACGGACTCAAACCCGCCAAGTGAGTTCAAAACGCCACTTATCAAGAAAGCCCCCACCATCTCTCTTAAGGGACCACTATCACCAGCAAGCGCCTGGTACCGGGACATGATCCTGGTCTAGAGGATGCAGGCTTCCCGCTCCCTGTCGGGTGGGCTGCTCCGATGGATGGCCACCTACTGCCGCCTGCGAGAATTCGAACTGGGCATCTCAAATGAGAAGCTGGAGATCGACGAGACCCTGTTCGAGATCGCCGCCAACATCTCGCTCTACGTCCCTCCCCCCCCTACGCGGGGTGAAGCGCCACATGAACTGCGACCCCGAAGAGGACCAAGAAGATGATGCAAGTGACGTCACCCTCTGAAGCGACGCGCCGCTACCGAAGCGCCAGCGGCAGAGTGGAAACGGAGCGCCCACCCATGCCACCACTTTCACCGACACCCAATAAGCCAACCAAGACCTGGGACATGGGGAAGCTACGTTCCCCCCCCCCCCCCCCCCCCGGCCCCACCCCCCCCCACCCGCTCCGTGCCCAACCCCGGAAGCCCCCTCCTCCCCCCAGCTGCTCGCGGCGACCGAGTTCCTGAGGCAGTATGGAGTCAAGCCTCAATCGAAGCCCCAACGCGACCCTCGGAAGCGAAGAGAGGGTCTCACCACACCAGAGGAGAACGAGGACAGCGACGTGGTGGTGAAGAAGCCGACCAGACCGACCCAACCTCAACCCAATGCCATCGGAGCGAAAGCCAAGGCGGATGCCAATGTTGCCGCAAGCACCAGCGCCAGCACCGAGCCCCAACCCAAGACCGACGCCGGAACCAAGCGGCCCCATCTGCATCCTACAGGACGTACTCGGGGCCATTAGGTCCGGTGAGAACGCCGTACCAATTATCCTCGAAGTACAGCTGCTACAAACCAATGGCGCAATATAAACCACGTAACGCGCAAAAGAAGCCTATGTAAACAGAACAATAAACCACTTATGCAGACAACTAAAGAAGCTAATGTAAACAAAACCATACATCAATACAAAAGTGCATTACGCATTACGTATTAAAACGAAGATTTCTAGAAAACCCCCACGAAGCCACCGCCAAAAGCCTGCATAGTGCGTCAAAAGTCACGTCAAAACGCCTTTGCAGGCAAAAGAAACCAACGTAAACAAAAGAAGCCAATGTAAACAAAACAATAAATCATCTATGCAGACAACTAAAGAAGCCAATCTAAACAAAACAATACATCAATACAAAAATGTCAATGTATTACGCATCTCGTATTTCAAGACATCTAAACAAACATTCGCAAGAAATGTTAGGAAAAAAGCGGGTGGAAGCGAAAATGTTTCCCGCCGCAAAATCTAAAGAAACCTACCAAAACAAAAAATAAACATTCGTAAGGAATGTTAAGAAAAAGCGGATGGAAGCGAATAATGCTTTTCATTGCAACCCTATTGCCCACCGATATTAAACGGCGGCGTTTGATACTACGACAAGAGCGCCGAGAGCCGCAGTCGCCTCCTCGCAGCCTACGGCTGCGCGTCGACGACCAACTTGGAAGGACATGACCAATGGGTTTGATTATATGTAGCCTGCAACCAACGTCTATCTAACTAGTCCTGCTGCCGTATTGGTCTCCATTCCAGAACTCAACTGATGAATCAGCTGTTTATTCACTTTACTATTTGCCTTGCTCACTGCCTCTACAGCTAGCTAATCCGCTAGGCTTTAAATATTTTCGAATCACCGGTTCGATTCAATCTTATAAAAATAATTCGAGCATTGCTTTGCTACAGCCTTAAGTCAGTTAAAACATAACTTTAAATTATTAACATTAAATATTAACTATTTTATATAACGATGAACGAAATTTGTGTATAACATAAAAAGAAAATCTAATCGATTATTTCACCTGTTCAATTTCTTTTCTAAATGCTTTTTTCTAATCACATCACTAAATAAGTCGTGAATGAAAACAATAATTTGCAGCGTTATAAACTAGTTTTTACATGCACCAGTTCTAAGAATAAACTGAACAAAATAAATAATTGGATAGAAAATAAATACACTTAATAATTAGATGATTTCAAATTAAATTTTCTCCATTTGCAAGCAGCGTATACAAATCGCCAATGCTTGCACGGTAAGTAACAGATCAACTTACCCCAATCTGTCAATTTACAATAGTCAATATGAAACTCAATTACTCGGTTTTAAAGTTTAATATCGATTGCGAAGTTTGAAAGATTTGTTCATATGTTGCTTTGTGTATGCTACCCGACGCGTGCGTGATTAAATTAATAAAGCATGATAGGTAATACTTACTTTTTAAGATTTTATCGACGCCCTTGATGCAATAAACGCAACTACATGCAGCCATATTGTTTAACTGTACTTCCCCAGGACGCGGGCTTTCCAATTTTAAACAAAATGTATTATGACGTCATGCCGTATGAATAATTCACTAAGATTAATGCTTGATAAATATTCACTGGCCGTGAGCTAGCGTCAGAGTAGAATAGTAGAGTAGCTCATAAATGCATAGGGCGGGGATGGGCAGCATCATCCTCAGTGCCCAGCGTGGCGATTATGGGCAAAATTCCCACCAGCTCAGAGAGGCCTATGTCCAGCTGTGGACTCCCAATGGCTGATATGATGATGGTGATGAATGCTTCACGTTTTTAAATTAAGAAACAGAACACATTCAGATATCACAATTCCACACTCCTTTGCAATATTTTGTATGGTGTTTTGACAATGGAGTATTAGGACACATTACAAACTAGGGATTCAGTCATTGGGTACTGTAAATAAAAAGGTTGTTTGGGAAAAGACTTGACCATTCCATTTCTAAAAGACCTGAAGAAAGATAAGATCAATAGAGGATTTTTTTAGGCATGGATAGCTAATATTGATGATGTAGATAAAAGAAAATATTGTGAATGTAACAATGACTAAAGTATTAGTGAAGGGAAAGTATTAAAATTAAAATGTGCAATTTATGGACTTAAACAGTCTTCTCTGATGTGATATGAACATATAAAGAATCTCTTAACTAATTTGAAATTTATTAACCGTTAATTTGAGACATGTTTATTTCCAAATCTATTGGAAAAGTTATAATTGCTGTCTATGTTGACGACTAATTGTAAACAGGAAACCGAGAAATTAAGGACAGTTTTTGGATCTGAATTTAAATTGAAAGATTTAGGCATTATGAAACAATATTTAGGTATGAGAATAAATGTTGATAGTAAATTGAACACTATAACAGTAGATCAACAGCAATATATTGAGCAGTTATAGTTTTTGTGTAATATGTCTGATTGCAAAACTGCGGATACTCCAATAGAATGAAAATTAAACTTAGAAATAACTAACATTTGTATGAAAAATATTTCTTTTCAAAAATTGTACTTGATGTACTTAGCAGTCTTAACAAGACCTGACATTGCATATTCAGTTAGTTATCTTTGCCAATTTAAAAACTATTATAATGAAAATCATTATCGTTATGTTGATGTAGATTGGGGCAGTGAGAAAATACAGTCTCTTTGACCAGCACTGAGGTTGAATATGTAAGTTTGTCTGTGTCATTAAGAGAGGCAGTTAATTTGAGAAATGTAATGTGCGAGCTTACTGATTACACGCATATTGTTAGGATGTATTGTGATAATCGGAGTCCATTGAAATTGTCAACAAGTAATTAGTCGCACAACAGATCTAAACATATTGATGTGCGTTATCATTATATGAAAGATTCATTCAAACAGTCAATAAAAACAAGATAATTGAAACCGAGTATGTGTATATTCAATAGATGCCTGTTGATTTGCTGACAAAAGGTCTAGTGAACATTATAAGTTTTTGTCAATGATGGGGAATATTCCAAATTAAATTTAGAAGTGTTAAATTGAAGGGGCTATTGTTATTTTGTTAAGTGGGGATATTGAACAAAATGTATGTGTAACAGAATAATTAAGTTGTGTTGGTTCACCTGTCCTAGCCTGTTATGCTAAAAAACGTTAATTGCTCTGAGGAAACCAACGTGTTTTAATAGTAGAGGTCGCGACAATAATGTAGTACGACAATAAACTAGTTATTCTAACATCATCTCTTGTGGGTCGAGAGCTTGACAATAAGTCAGGAGATACTGTAAAAAAACAAAAATCTTGATACCAGTTTATTGTCACCACATAATAAAAAAATATAATCAGCATATAGGAGGTGTAGAATTACTAGATTCATTCTTGGGTAAATGTAAAATAAAAATAACCAGAAAAGGGTATTTGAGACTATTTTATCACCTTGTTGACGTTATGGTTATAAATAGTTGGTCACTTTGCAGAAGAGTTGGACGGCGACCCCTTTAACGTTGAGAGACTTCAAATTTGAAGTCTCTGTATGTGTGGTCTATCAATCAATAAGAAAAGAGGAAAACCGTCATCTGCACCTGATAAAATTGAACAGAATAAGAACTTGGCACAATACGGCAATCCTACCTTCTCGTGACGTCAGGCGTGACGGATTTGAGCATTTTCCAATATGGGGTCTGAAACTTCAAAGGTGTAAATATGTATGGGAAATAGGGGATGTAATGGGACGACGTTCATTACTCGTAATGTCTTGTAGAACTTTGCTTGCACAAAGATGAAAATTGTTCTCAAAATTTTCATCAATAAATACACTTTTTATTTGTATGTGATAATGTGATTAGAATATGCCAAAAAATATGTGAAAGCGACTGAGGTACCAGAACCGACAGATGGCGGTATATCCATCCGAGATAGTGCAGCTCAAAATGCACGGGGCAGGGACGGGCAGTAGCATCTCCATCGCAAAAGCTGCGCTCTGCGATTGCCACACCGCTTGCCCAGCGTGGCAATTATTGGCAAAGATCCTAATTTCTTGGGGAGGCCTGTGTCCAGCAGTGGACTTCCAATGGCTGCAATGATACTAATATTTGCATGTTTGTTTGAACGCGCTTTCCTCGGGAACCCCCAAGTCCCTCAACGGGAACAGAATTAAAACTAAATAAATAATATCTGTTTTTTATTTTTTTCCTGCTCAGTAATGGCGAACTACGCGTATGCGTACATCACATTTTTTTTTGTCTAGGTAAAAAAAACAGCAGTTTTTTGTTGCTCCGCTCCTATTAGTCCTAGCGTGATGTTATACAGCCTGAGTTAATTATTATATCAGCTATCTGCCAGTAAATGTCCTCTCGTAAACGATCCAGCCGTTTCTGAGATTTCAGACATTTTTTAAAATATATTTTATTGTATGTACCGTGTAAACATCCCTTTGTAGGTCTAAAAATAACGATACTGCCATACACTTTTCATCCCCCTTTTTAACCTCTTACAACCTTTATTTCGAATTTAAAAATAGACTATATGTCTTTTCTCAGGGTCTAAAGATTGTCTGTGCCAAATTTCATCAAAATCGGTTGAGAGGTTTAAGCGGATAAGCGTAACAGACAGACAGGGGGACAGAGTTACTTTCGCATTTATAATATTAAGTAGGGATAATAAAAATGAAAATAATGATGAACAAAATCTAGTAGTTTTCTTGAAGAATCGAAACATTGTTCAGAATACTTTTTTAAATAAAATTTATCTTTCTGAGGATCCGGATCAGGATAATGAGAAAATCTATCGAAATACTGTATTGGCACCGATTCTTGTTATGTGTACAAAGTTTCAATTAGATCTGTCCGTCTAAAGTGGGTCAAAATCGACTTCAAATAAGTCAGTTACAAACAGACAAATATACATGCATAGTTAAATAAGTAGTTATTTTAATATTACAAAAAAGGCACCAATTTTATATATAGCTGTGAGGTACCAGCAGAGTAGAATAGTACCTCCCCTTGTACCAGGGAAGCAAGAGTTACCAGTACCGACAAATGGCGGTATATCCATTCGAAACGGTGGAGCTCAAATGCACAAGCTGGGGCTGGGTAGCAGCAGCCCCATCGCTAAAGCAGCGCTCTGCGATTGCCAATACGTTGTTTTTATTTTTTTTTTGTTTCTGTAGACCTGCACATTACATTTATGACCGTCGATATGTAATAGTAATGAATTCACACAAAATTTGCCGTGAGGTACCGGCAGATTGGAATAGTACCTCCCGCTGTACCAGGTGTCGTTAGCTACTAAGTTACTAGAACCGACAGATGGCGGTAATGTATATCCATCCGAGACGGTGTAGCTCAAATGCACAGGTTGGGCAGTAGCATCCCCGTCACGAAATTTGCTATGCGATTGCCAACATTCTTGCCCAACTCGCCAAGTATGGTAAAAATTCCCCTTTTCTTGGGGAGGCCTATATCCAGCAGTAGACTTCCAATGGCTGTATTGATGATGGCACAGAACAAACGCAAAAAATACATGAAATAAATCTAGTACTGGATGGGGATCGTGCCCACGACCCATGGAACGTAAGATAGGAACATTGCCTTATGCTCCATCGGACCCGTCAGAACAAAGGTGACTTCACTTATGAAAAATGTATAGAGGTTGCTCCAAAATGGCGTCCATGAATAATTGGATGTCGCCAGAACTGAAAGGTATTTATTATTTAACCAGATGCAAAACAGCCTGTCAAGATTTTATTCACTAGCGACCCGTCCCGGCTTCGCGCGGGTGCAATCAGGATAAAAAACTGTTATTGTGGGTTATCTTGAAGAGATAGACATATTCCATCGCAGACTTTTTTGCACACTTTTTTATGGTGTACAAAACTGTAGTACACTTTTTTTATCTCGTCGGGTTCTGCCAGCGTTTGCCTTGCCAACTTAATTGCAAAAAAATGTTTATTTACGACATCACATTAGAAACTTCTAAAATGATCAGTGTTTCTCTAATATATAATACCTTATTATATATATGTATATATACACCTTCCTCTCAAATCAGTGTAATAGATACATTCACACTACATCAAATTCCGAATATATATATATATATATATTTCTTAATTCATAAATTTTCATAAATTCCGTATAAATATATATATATAGAGACCTTCCTCTCAAATCAGTGTAATAGATATATTCACACTACATCAAATTCCGTATATATATATTTCTTAATTCATAAGGAGGATACTGTTGCCCACTAGGCATTTGAGCTACACTGTCTTGGATGGATATACCGCCATCTGTCTGTTCCGATACCTAAGTTGCCTTTTACGACACCTGGTATAGAGGGAGGTACTATTCCACTTTGCCGGTACCACTCCGAGTCGCTAGTATCAGGATAATTTATAAAAACTGCTCTGTACGTACTACCAAAAGGAAACTCGTTCTCGACTTGATTTTCCTGATGATAGCATTTATCGCCAGGAAAATCGAATGGTTAACAGATCGAGGTAAATCCTCAGTGTTGGGAATGTCCTTGAGTCTATTTAAAACTTGTTGGCTACCTTGCAAACAAGTATGGCGGTACATCCATTATAACGTTTTTTTTTAATAGTGTAGGCTTTGGACCTCTACTATTTAAGACGCGTTCTAAAATTTTAGTGCAACCTCCTTAATGTTAATTTTGTTTATTTTTTTGTAATCTGCGATTACAATTCTCTGTGGTTAATAATGTTGTAATAATTTAATCGTGTACTTATTGCGCTATCTGTATAGTTTTAAATACTATATATCAATACATATAAATAAAATGGGGGTGTATGTTTGTAAAAAAATAACTGGTTAATGGATAAATACACGGTACATATAACAAAATATATAATTTTTTTAATTTCTGTTTCTCTGCGATGTGTTTGAGGTAATCTCTAAAAACGGCTGGATCGATTATGATGGGACTTTCACTGGCAAGTAGCCTTTATAATATGCAATAACTAAGGCTAATAAAAAAGGTAACATCACGCGACGCTATCAAAAATACGGCAGAAACGGGCGAAAATATAAAAATAGTTGAAATATGCAAAAAATGTACAAAAGAATTTTTCCCCTTTAGAATCTAAAATTAAAGTCTGCTGTCTATCTATCTTTTAAGGTTAACTTACTTTCCAAATGTATGGAAATTATACTTAAAGGAGAAATAAGAAGAAAATTGTCAGAGTCCAGAGGCAGAGTAGAATAGTACCTCCCTCTGTACCAGGTGTCGTAAGAGGCGACCAAAGCACCAGAACCGACAGATGGCGGTATATCCATCCGAAACAGTGTAGCTCAAATGCACAGGGTGGGGATGGGAAGCAGCATCCCCGCCGCGAAAGCTGCGCTCTGCGATTGCCAACACGCTTGCCCAACGCGGTAATTATAAGAAAAAAAACCATTATTAGGGAGGCCGATCCAGCAGTTGACTTCCAATGGCTGTAATGATGATATTAGTATAGATAAACGTGAAGGTAATCAGTCCAGTCCGATGGCCATTGTCACCGCCAGGCGCCAAGGTTACTATCACCCACCCTCCCACCATTTCAGTGATATACATTGGGACAGTAGAATTATTTATATAAATATATCTTTCATATGAACTCTAAGATCTAAATCACAGCCGATAGATAGCCACCTAACATCTAGATCATTAGACTAGTTCCACCCAAAACTATGTTACTTGTATCATAAAATTCTTAAAACTTAGTTTACCGCAGGCTGATTATGAGAGGCACCAAAAACTAACCTGTAAGAAAAACCCCATGTAGTTTAATTTCTTTATCAACGCCCAGAGGTTCGTAATAGTTTTTATATGTAATACGATTTTATTGAATAAGAAAAGACTAATGGATCGGTCCGATATTAGACGATCCAACGTTTTTGCAGAGTCACTGAGAATAGAATACCGTTGTGACGACTATCTTTTTTTTATAACTGTACTTAACAATTGTTATAGATTGATTGGTTCTTTTTTATGTGTTAGTAAGCGTATCTGCAGCCTATATTCACTAGTATTAAATAAATAACACTCACACAACATCTCATACATTAACCAGACTCCTTGATAAGTCAATTAAAGCACGCGTGTTACAGAATGTCAGACAACAGAAGAATCACAAATGTATACAAACTCCGCTTTCTCTTCGTGGAATTGTAACTTTGGACAGTTATTGTTCTTTTTCGAACTGCAAACTTCTACGCAATGTTTCGCCCGTTTTCGCCACATTTTTATTCAATGCTCCGCTCCTTTCGAAAGCAGCGTGATGTAATAATAAGCTTAAGTTACTACTTATAATGTAAACTATCTGCCAGTGAAAGTCCCGCCCTAATCGGTCTGGTCGTTCCAGAGATTAGCCGGAGCAAATAAACAGACAGACAAAAATTGTATGAAAATATATTTAGGTGTGTGTACCGTATTTACCGCTACCGCTTTCTACTACTACATTCTTATGCATGTAGTAGTAGAAAGCGGTTATTCTAATATTACAAACGGACACTTTAATTTTATTTATATACTCGTATATAGATGTATAGATAATACATAGATATATTCGGGTATGCTGCATAATGCATGATGTGATTGCCGGTTGTTGTAAGAACAGTTAGTTTATGTCAATTGTCCATAATTTACTGTTACTTATGTTGGTAATCCAGTATTAAATAAACAAATAAATCTGTCAGTTCTGGTAAATTAGTAGCCTCTTACGACACCTGGTGCAGGGGGAGGTATTATTCTACTCTGCCGGTACCTCATAGTTTTTGATTGATGTTCTGCTCCAATTAGTTAAAGCGTAATGTGATAGGTACAGCTTAAGTTACTCCTTATTATATTAGCTATCTGACAATGAAAGTCCCATCAAAGTCGCACAAACTGTTTAAGGTTTTACCTCAAACAAACAGACAGAGAGAAAAAAAATATTTTACTAAAGGAAAGTTATGGTTATATGGATAAGTTAAGTTAGGTGACGGGAACTCCGCAAGTAAAACCGCAGGGATTTTGTTATTAATATTCTATTATCTTGGAGAAATGTATACCTTAAAAACGTTCGATTCCCTGCTTCATTAAAAACATTCTTTGATCTTCCAAGAACACCATATCTTAGTCTGTTCCATAAACGTTGGTAGATAAATAATTATACATACATACTTATATGTAAAGAAAACTTCTTTGATTTACGATATTTTTTTTGTTTCTCTTTGTCGTTTTATTGACAGGGCCACTCGATGTCACGACTGACGCTTGTGACATTTTATAGAAAAATGTAATTGTGATATGTTTCGCATCAATAGGATTTAATTGTAAAAAGGCCTAAAGTAAATGTTGTTTCTTTCATTATTACAGAGAAACGAAATTAAGTCTTAATTTAATTTCTCCCATTAATGGAATTACATCATTATATATATATATCTGAATTATTCGAGAGAGAAAATTTCTCTGAAACTGCACTGAATGTGACTATAACGTTTTGAAGTAATAGAGATTGAACTCCTGTCATGCGCGCGATACGTCTCGCATTTATTTGTTATTGCTATATTTTTTGTTGTAGGCAATACAGTTATCTTTATGAATAAAAAAATTCGTGTCACGATTTCTGTAACTAACTTCTACTGAAATGACTGCAATCAATTTTAGCTTCCTGTTTGATCTAACTTGAGAGATTCGACAGTTTATTTCTCAATTTATAGTCGCATTTATCTATACTAATGTTATAAAGGTTCGATTGTTTGTTTGTTTATCTCGAATAAGCTCCGAAACTACGGCATTGATGTTCATAAATTATTTCATCGTTGGAAAGCTACACTATCTTTAAATGACATAAGCTAAAGCACTTTGCTTTATAGAATTGCAGGCGTCACTCGGGCACGGATGTACGGGGGGGGGGGGGGGGGGTATTGGTTTATTTGTCAAATTTAGTGCCCATGCGAAGCCGGGACGGGCCGCTAGATTATTTGATAAAACAGAACAACGTCGTTCAATTTAGCTGTCAATGGGATCGTTTCAATTATTAAAATAAAATTATGAAAATTTATTATTTATACACTTTCTACCATAAGAAATACGTGAATAACTATTTAATTATATAAATATGCGGTTTATTTATAATTTCCAAAATAAAATTGCAATTTTACTATCTGTATATCACGTGTCCGAAAACGCCGGCTGCCTTACTTTTTTCGCGAGTGACGTCAAATGAGTAGCAACAAACAAATAACCATCAACAACTGAGAAAGTTTGATCACTTTAATTCAAATTTGTGATTTGTTATATTTTTGAACATTTAATACGTTATTAGGGACCATCCATAAAGTATGTGACACGATTTTCATGATTTTTAAGTCATAAAAAGTCCACCGTTGAACATAGACCTCTGCGAGATAAGATATTTTGCCAATAATTGCCGCACTGGCGGGCGTGGTGGCAATCGCAGAGAACTTCCCAACGAGGCTCCTGCCCATCCTCATCCCTTAGTATTTAAATTGCGCTGTTTCGGATAGATATAACGCCATCTGTCGGTTTCGGTACCTTAGTCGTCTCTCACGATACCTGATGCAGAGGGAGGTGTTATTCTACTCCACTGGTACCTCACGGCTATAAAAAGAACTTACTATAGTACCAACTATTCGCAGACAAACGCGGGCATCAGCTAGTCTATACATACGAGTATACAATGAGGCGGAAGAGTTTATTTGGAAATGCTAATCTCAGGAACCGCTAGTCCGATTTTAAAAGTTCTTTCAGCTTTAGATAGTCCATTTATCGAGGAAGGCTACCCACGAAAGTCTCTATTCCACGCGAACAAAGTCGCGGGCACTACTAGTACTAGAATATAATACAAGCCTTAAAGCCAAGGTTTAAGGTAAATAATTACGAAACGCGTTTTTTGTCGTTTTTTTTTCAATAAACCAAGTCAACAAACTAGCTTATAGTTCAGGTTTTTTATGTGTAGCCAAAATGTGTTAAAAGGGCACGACTGGGTGTTCATAGAAGTGTGTTGGTTCCAACACTGACATATGGTAGTGAATGTTGGCTATGGCGCGCGAGTGGAATAAATGCTCTCGAAATGAGAGCACTTCGAAATATGTACGGTGTGAGTTTGAGAGATAGATTAAAGAATAGTGTGATACGAGATCGATGTGGTGTAAAAGATTATGTTGTGACAACAATAGAGAAAGGATGGAGGATACATGTCTAGAAAGAATGGATTAAAGTAGAATGACTGCACAAATATATAGAGCGGAAGTGAATGGAAATGTTGGTATAGGACGACCAAGGTGAACATACTTTAACCAAGTAGAAAGGGTATTAAAGAAGGGCCAGGTCAGAAGTACCAAGAATAAATGAGCGTGTATGAAAGGACTAATGCGAGAAGGGAAGCGAGAGAGGTATGCCAAGATCGTAGCAAGTGGAGACCCGTAGTCTCTGCCTACCGCGATGGGACACACACGTGATGTATGTATGTAATTTCACTGCCTCCCTCATCCTGAACGAAGCATTGCAAACACAGCTGTTTGCCAATGCACACGATCTTTAATTTTTATAAAAAAATATTACAATAATATTTTAAATAGGACCGGTTGTGAGGATGAAGCCATCCAGCGCCCTTCGCTTTTATTGAAATCGTCTGTCCATTATGTGGTGGACGTCCTACGCCGCGTTAGCTCGTGCGTGGTGTTCTAGTTTAGTTCAATTGTTAGTACCTTTTGCATAGGATTTAAGTCTGTTCATTCATTCATTTTGTGCTTACTATAAAAAATGAAAATAGTCCACTTAGTTGGGTTTGGTGGCGTAGATGGTAGCGATCCTATCTTGTGTGTCAAGGGTTTGATCCACACCCTGAACAAATATTTTATTCATTAGTGTATTGGTTTTTAAATATATTTATTTAACTATCATATTAGTACTTCATTTCTTTTATTGTCTGAATTTTGGTAACACGCTTGCTTCAAACTTGCTTTATCCCGAAGTCAGGTTAATGTGGAATAGTTTTTTAGCTGTGAGGTACCGACAGAGTAGAATAGTACGTAACTATATACCAGGTGTCTGCGCGTATCTTGGAGGGTGGGGATTCTATTATTATAGCTTCACAGGGTGGGGATGGGCAGCAGCATCCCCGTCTCTAAAGCACATACACACGTGCAAAATTCCCTCTATTTTGGGAAGGCTTATGTCCAGCAGTGGACTTCCAACGGCTGTAATGGTGATAATGATAATGGTGAGATTTTATTTTATATATATTTCTTGAAGAGTTACATGGAACCGGAATTCTGCCGGATGATTTTTGTCACATAAATTTGTTATCCAGTAATTTAACTGCCACTCTATCCTTTTAAAATCGTAATATCGTTAAAACATTAGCGAACGTAGTTGTGCGGGTAGTATTAGGTAACTTTATAACTGACCTTTGTCTTGAAGGCTCCTTTGACCTGCCTTGAAGTCTACCACCTTCTGTCCACCTTCTAGATGCACGGATATCAGGTCTGCAAGCTATACGCCGTGCCCACATCAACATGCCGATGACTTTGGTTCTTCTTCGGATCCTATTCCAGATTCGATTATTCAGAGCGAACAGAAACTTGGAGGGAACATGCAGAGACTTAGAGCATTGCCCTTTCATGGCCTCGTACATCACGCTGCAGTTCAGGCAAATTTGAACCTTACATTATTGTTTATAAGAAAGAATCTACATTAACTAAATGGGCAACGCCTAAAATTCGTATTTATACCTAAAGATTTCTAAGACATAACATGGTACGCAATCGCATTTATTTGTGCAAGTGTTTTTAATATAATAAATTGTATTCCTCCATTTATTAGTTATCAATGAATAGTTGTGGTATTGTCCTGAGAGTTGTTGGTCGTTGTTTTGAACAAAAAGTGGTCCACGAGACTCATTGTTCCGAAGTGCGGCGTTTGCAGAAATCTGCAACATGTGGTCGCCTATACTGTTTTTATTGGTTGCGCTGTTTGTAAGTATAATTCAGATTTTATCTCTATCTTTTTTTATTGCCGTGTCGTAACAGCAGAGTAGAAGAGTACCTCCCTCTGTACCAGGTGTTGTAAGAGGTGACTAAGGTGCCAGACAGATGGCGGTATATTCATCCGAAACAGTGCAGCTCAAATGCACAAGACGGGTATGGGCAGCAGCATCCCTGTTGCGAAAGTTGCGCTCTGCGGTTGCCAACACGCTTGCCGAGCGCGGCAATTATGTCTAGCAGTGATGACGATCTTTATTGACAATGAGAGTCTATCTCAGTCAATGACTGAGTCCTGGATCTGATATATCTATATATATATAATAAAAGTAGAATAACTGACTGACATATCAACGCAGGGAGTATATTATAAGAATCAGAAACCTAAAATGTTGCACAGGATTTTTTTATAACGTAAGGGAGCATTCATCATCAGCATCAGATTTTTTTTAAAGTGCAAAGTTAGTATGAACGTAGTTAGGCTAAAATTCTTCTATATTACTGCCAAATTAGTATTATTTTTTAAATTAATTTGTTGACAAACAAGCATACAGTCCAAGTTAACGTCACAGAAGAATATAAACGTGTCAAAAAGATGTCACTAGCGCGTTGCCAACTCTGTGGCTACATGACGCAGATCTCGGAAAAACTCCGTCTGCATTGGTCTCTCACTCTCACATATTCTACCGCCAAATAGCAGTGTTTCTTTTTTTTTCGGACGAACCTATTGCTGGACTACTCAGACGTCAATTTCAGCGCCACCGAAAAAAGTGGGCGGGGCCTCTCATCTCTCATCTCACGAGAGGTCCGATGCCCGTTTACATTCTGCGTACCCCGCGTTAGTTCGGTTGCGGCTGCAAAGCTCGCGAGATCTGAGCGAGACCGGCGATCACCCGAGGGCGCCTCTAGAGGTTCGACCTAGGCTCGCCTGCCATCGTTGGGGGTGAATTTAATTATGAAATTCTGCAAAAGAGGACGGACAGATTGAGCCCGACAGCTCTAGGGCTGTCGGTTATCGCTCGTGGGGGCAGGGACTGCACGCGTTCGCCGGCGAACGCGGTGTACTGTTCTGTTATGCGACTGCATGTGCAGTGTCAACGATCGCGTTGTGCCCGTGATTGGGCGGGGAAGGGCTGCGATTTTCGCGGTAATCCTATCGGGCGGATCGTCTAAGACGTGACGCGGTCTACGCAGTGAAATTACCGAAAGTTTGCTGCCATGTGGACCGTATGCTTGTTTGTCTAATTAATTA
Source organism: Heortia vitessoides (assembly GCA_020976665.1). NCBI lineage: Eukaryota > Metazoa > Arthropoda > Insecta > Lepidoptera > Crambidae > Heortia > Heortia vitessoides. Next base: position 3,393,932 of record JACJUM010005599.1, read on the forward strand.
AAGAAAGCATAAACTAATTTTATTCCATATTTGCCGGGTTCGATGACACAGACTTTTTTTATTTGACGAAGTCGGCAAACAAGCATACAGTTCGCGTGATAGTAAGGGTCATTGCAACATATAAACTATAGCTACAAGGAGATCACCAGAGCTTGGCCCTTGATGATATAATGTCACATTACCCAGTAATTTCACTACCTCTCTCACCCTTCAAACTGGAACACAGCACTGCGAACACTGGTATTTAGCGGTAGAAATAGGTGAGAGTGAGGTACCAATGCAGACGACCTGTGTATGAGGTTGATCTCGTAATAGTCGTGTACGTCAAAGGTAGGTTTGATCACCAGATAAAAAACGTATCAGTTATCATCATCATCATTATTATCAGCCATTTGAAGCCAAGAAAGGAGGAATTTTACCCATAATTGCCGCGCTGGGCAATCGTTTTGGCAATCGCAGAGAGCAGCTTTCGGGACGATGATGCTGCTGCCCACTCCCACCCTGTGCATTTGAGCTACACTATTTCGGATGGATATACTTCCATGTACCTACTGGTTCTGGTACATTAATCGCCTCTTACGACACCAGGGGGAAGTACTATTCTACTCTGCCGGTACCTCACATCGTATCAGTTATGTGTGGGTGTTATTTATATTTATTCGCGTGTTGTATTTGGAATTCATCTGTTATACATTCATATGTCCATAGGCCTCTCTAAGAAGGGAGGTATTTTACCCATAATTGCCGCGGTGGGCAAGCCTGTAAGCAAACGCAGAGCGCAACGGGCATGCTGCTAACCCCTCAGTGCATTTGAGCTGCATTGTTTCTGATGGATATACCTCCATTTGTCGGTTCTGGTACTTTAGTCGTACAAGGGGCAAGTAGTAGGTACAAGGGGCGGCCTTATCGCTAAATGTATGTGTATTTTTATATACATATATATATATATATATATAAACATACTCATACATTTAAATACATATAAAGGATATAGTTACAGAACAAGGAATATCAAAGTGACAGATAATACTCCTTCATTCTCTTAAAAATACAAAGAGAACGAGCAGATGTCACTTCAAGGGGGAGCGCATTCCACAAACGAACGGCTTGAACTGTAAAGGATTTGCTATAAAAGCTTGTGGAATGTGGAGGCATTTTGAGTGATAAATTCTGTGATGATCTTAGGGATTTTTCATGGCTGTCCCCGAGGAACACGAAGCGGCATTTAAGATAAGTCGGAGGGAAAGGACCTAGGATTAATAGCTTGTAAAGCAAAGCGATGACATGAGCGTTCCTGCGAAGTCGAATAGGAAGCCATTTGAGCTTAGTACGAACGTTGGACACATAATCAAACTTACGTAAACTGAAAACGAATCATATACAGAAGTTTCGCAAGCGCCTTAAAGAAGCCGCAGAGGCATATAGTCTTGACTAACATCCTTTAACTATGCAGTTTAGGACAAGTTACAGTCCATAAGTATTCCCAAATTTTTAAAAGTTCTACTGTATGGAATTGAAATATGTACCATTGAAATTGATCTGCGGGAGAGTGGACCAATTAATTTTTGAACTTATCCTGGAGCTACCCACCACAATTATTTGTATTTTACTAGGTTGAACTTTAAGTTAATATTTCACTCCAATCATTGATGCAAACTATAGCACTAAAAGCATGTATAAGTCCATGAGAGATGCTTGTAATGTATGTCGAAAAAAAAATATTAAAAAAATAATAAAAAAATCTTTTTCAGATAGTCTACGATGCAGCGGCAATGCCCACCGATGGTACGAGTCATTTTATCATAGGAGCAACATCATAACTACCGTAGGTCGACCACTGCTGGACATAGGCCTCCCCAACAGATCTTCAATAGAACCATTTTTATGAGCCTTCCGCCGAACAATCCTGCGGTTCTGGTCAAATCATCCATCCACTTTGTCGGTGGACGTCCAACACTGCGCTTGCCGGTGCGTGGTCTCCAGAACCGGTCAGCTATCAGCTATCAGTACTGCGTATTATGCGACTCCGAGGATTGTCCTCAAATATGTCCGTTTATGTAATCCAAAATAAAATTAACACGTTACTGTAAAAGGCTGAGTTTCGGTAAATCCTAGAATTTACCGGTACAGTCTAGGATTTACCAACACATGGCAATTATTAGAAATACTGAAAGAAACACACATACGGACAGGAATCGCCGCATAACCGACACCACGTAGTCACATATGCCCCACCCTCAGAGCGAGTTTCAGAACCCTACCCTTGAAGCGTAGGGGCGGAAGGGCGAGGTGGCCCGCGGGCTGAAGAGCAGGTGTCATGGAGCGAGCTACGGTGGTGAGTGATTGCCATCTGCGACGACCATCTCGCGTGGCACCGCCGAAGCCCTGCCGCAATCTAACTAATTCGGAATAAAACTCCCAAAATAATATCTTCCTTTTACTATGCCAACATGTGTAAATCCAAGACTGTGTCGGTAAATTCTAGGATTTACCATAATTCGGTACTTTTACAGTAAAATATATCATCATACCAGCCATTGAGAGTCCACTGCTGGACATAGTCCTCCCCAAGAAAGGGGGAACTTTGGGGCAAGATATTCCGCTATCTGTCAGATTTGGAACCTTATTCGCCTCTTACGACACCTGGTACCGAAGGAGGTACTATTCTACTATCCCGGTACCTTTTGGCACCAATACAAATTGGAATGTCTGATTGTAATATTAAAATAACGCCTTTTTACTAAATGCCTATGGGTGTACCCTCTTTCTGTTTCTTAATAAATAAGAATCATGATTTAGTTGTATGCAAATTGTATTTTTAGATTATTATTCCAATAAAGTATATCTATATTTCTACACGGTGCATATAACAAACTACATATTTGTTTTTTTTTGGTTGTCTGGTTGTTTGAAGTGATCTCTCGGCTCGACTGATTTTCATGGGACTTACACTGGCAGATAGCGGATATAATAAGTAGTAACTCAGGCTATAAAACATTACGCTATGTCTACTAAAAGCAGAGTATCAATCAAGAAAGTGGGGCAAAAATGGGCAAAAAATATACGGTTCGAGAGCTTTCGTCACGTAGGCTGCGTAAACAGTTAAAGTTACACAAAATTAATGCAAGAGCGCACAAGAAGTCACGGGCACAGCTAGTTTATCATTAAAATAGTTGTTCAACTAATATTTATAATGTTTTTATATAACGGCAAAAATCGAAATCGAATCGAAATGAAAAAAAAACGGCAAGAAATATTTGTCTATGATCTTATATATAAATTCATCTTATGTTTTTAGATACAGACAACAGAAATATATCATATGTGAAAATTTGAACTGTCTAGCAATCATGGTTCATGTGACAGCGGATTCCATGTGAGGACGGACGGACCGCGGAGTCTGAATCGTAAGGTCTAAGTTTAAACTAAGGAAAGCAATTTTGTGAAATAAAAAATATTATTATTATTATCTCCGCCTGTACCATGTGTCGTAAGAATGGAACCGATAGGTGGCGGTATATCCATCTTCAACAGCGCATCATAATGCTACAGAGTGGGGATGGGCAGCATCATCCTCGCTGCGAAGTTGCGCTCCGCGATTGCCACCAAACCTGCCCAGACAACAATCTATCTTAGTGAGGCCTATATCCAATAACCGTCTACCGTGCCATGGCCAGACCAACCTTGCGGTTATAATGGCGGAATCATGGGGGATGTACGCGGAACGGCGTCTGCGCAGCCGCGCACAAGTCTTGACTGCCAACAAATTCTTTATCTCTACATCCTTGTCCCTATATTGCAATTCTGCCCCCTCACGGGTGGACTATGTCCAACAGAGGACTTTCTATGGATGATTTGATGATGATAAATATGTCACTTCAATATTTTTTTTTTTATTAGACCAGGTCGACAACCCATCTTACAGTCCGCGTGATAGTAAGCGTCACTGTAGCATATATACGCTTGTAACATCACAAGGATATCACTAACGCGTTGCCAATCGTGTGATTTGCAAATATTATGTCACATAACCCAGTAGCTTTACTTCGTCTCTCACCCTTTAGACCGGAATGCGATGCGAACACTGCTACTTGGCGGTAGAAATAGGTGAGAGTGACGTACTAATGTAGACGACCTGCCTCATGTAATTCCCGGACAGAGGACGTTCTATGGCTGATATAATGATAATAATAATTATTATTAATATTTAACCTTTGGGTGCGGAACCCTTAAAACATACATTTAAAAGTTAATAAGTCGTTATATTATGAATGATGAACAAATGAGATAATATTTAACTTATTTATTTTACTAAAGTTTCCGGATAAGTAGCTTATCGCTATATATGCATTTCCTCCTCAGCCTTGGCCATCAACGCTGAACACTGTATAAAAATGACACCAAAGAACGAGAAGAAGGTGAGCGACATAGTGATCAAACTTAGCGAACACTTATATAATCTGGCGATAGAGTTCGAAGACTTTGACATACGCCTGGTAAAGATTAACATAGAGAAGCATTCAGAGGACGAGGTTGAAGAAAAAGAAACGCAAGTGCAGGTTGTAGTCAACGACTGTGGACTTCTAGATGGCGAAGACGATGAATTCGATGACGACATGACAATTGAAGTTGATTTCAGCAATGTTAAAAGTAACGCGAAATTTGATAAAGTGCCTAGCGATGATGGCGAAAAGAATGATGCGAAAGCAGACGCTGAAGAAATACACGCGACAGATGCGAATGATTGTAAAACTTGCGATGACGATGCAACGAAAACAAATTCAGGCACAGAAATTATTCCCGATGACGACAACCAAACACAAACCGATGTATCCGCTAATAACGATACCGACTCCGAAGTATCCAAAGCAGAAACTGAGGAGGTCAAAGAAGATTCGGTATCAACAGCATTTACAACAGACAATCAAGCACTTATAGAAGCTCATAAATACTATGAAAACTTGCATAATAGCACGCCTGGCATCAGAATGGAGCTAAATCTGGACGAAGGAGGTCAGAAACTCCTTAGAGAAATTGAGAAAAGAAGAGGGAAGATGTCGCCGCTTCTGCTCTACGTTTGGGAGGACGCAGTTCTGTTTTTGAATAACTGAAGTCTTAATAAAGGGGATTTTCCTTGTGTTGTACAATTATTATTTTCTACCCCAAACATCTTCGATTTTCAACCTTATCATCAGGTTCTTTAGGTGCTCGTTTCGAAGTCATGTACCACATTCTTGATTAACTGTGTCAACTCAAACCTCTCCGTTTATCCTAATTTCAACATATGAGAATGAACTATCAGTCCAGGATCTTAATAAAGATATAATATTTTAGTTTTGACTAAATATTTTTACGGCTTTAAAACATGTTTAATATGTTCTACATTTTCGTTTATTTACTACTAGCTGCGCCCGCGACTTCGTCCTCGGGCAGCAGTTTATTTGGGCACCATACCTTTTTACTTTAACTTCATAAACTTTGAATGTTATATTTATTTATATATAAATATCAATAGCGTTAATAATAAGTTTTAAGCTTCTAACTCTAACAATAGCGATACTTCCATACAACTTTTTCTCCCTACTTTGGACCCTTTACAACTCTTATGTCAAATAAAAATGTAGCCTTTGTTGTTTCTAAGGCTTTAGACTATCTGTGCACAAAATTTCATTTAAATCGGTTCAGTACCTACTTTAGGCGTTTATGTAACTTAGGCGATTGCGTAACAGACAGACAGACCGAGTTACTTTCGGGTTTATAATATTAATGAGGATGAATGTTTCATTTGTAATGTCGATAAATACTTCACGGACCCGATGGCGCAGATAGCAGTGATCCTTTCTAAAGTGCCCATCCAGGACAAATATTTATATGATTATATATTTGTTTGTTCTGTGTCTGAGTGTTAAAAATAAGTATCATATTTGTGATTCCTCTATTGATGCCCGTAACATAAGTGCTTTAAGCGACTTACCACGGAGTCAGGTCAATGTCTAAGATGTGTAAATTCACCTTTATTTAAAAAAAAATCTCAAGGGCTGTATATAGCCTTTTCCAGTGTCAGAATTCCAACAAAATTATGTATATAGGCGCGTAAAAAATTTTTACTTTTTTTCTTATTAATACCAGCCTTGAATTAAATAATCATCGTTAAGACAGGTCAACGTCTTAATCGGGTCATTACTTTCGGGAATATTTTTACTCTTTTTTATTTAATCCATTAGAGTGCATTTTTGATTTATTATCTATAATCCCACCAATCAATCTAATTGATACTTGGTACTTCTGACATTATAAGGTATATTCACCTAGGTCGTCCTATACCAACTCTTCTATTGACTTCCGGTCTATATATATGTGAAGTCATTCTACTCTATTTTCATAATATTAAACACATATATATCTTATGTATTCGATCTCTTTCAGCACTCGCAAAAATCTTTGAAATCCTCACCCACTTTCATATTCTCAAGCAAGTCCTGCCATACATTTGTAATCAGCAACACGGATTTCGACCAAGTTGATCAGTAAATTCGAAACTATTTACTTTAGTGGAATATATCCCGAAATCAATGAATAGAGGAATGCAAATAGATGTGCTGTACTTTAATTACCGCAAGGCCTTCGATAGAGTTACTTGCAGAATCCTATTATCTAAACTTGATGCTTTTGGATTTTTCTGAGTTCATCAATTTATTGAGTGACTATTTCACATTTGACAGTAATTTATTCGCCACGGTTATTATGTATCGCAAGCATATCCAACGCCATTTGGTGAACCCCAAGGATCGATACTCGGGCCGTTGCTCTTCTTGATGATGGTAAACGACGTAGTTGATGTGCTTAAAAATACTAAATGTCTACTTTATGCTGACGATCTCAAATTATATGCAGATGTCAAGATGAGGGTGATTGTTTACTAATACAGAAGGGCATTAATGCCTTACATAAGTGGAGTAACGACAATGGCTTAGAGTTTAACTATTACAAGTGTCACATTATGATCTACAGTCGTAAACATAATTTCGTCAAATACGAATACACGTTAGGCAACCAAGTCAATGGCCGCACAGACACTATGGACGACCTGGGTGTGACATTTGACCCCCTACTTACATTTAACGAACACATTTCCGCTCGCGCTCGTCACCGTTTTAATCATTTAGGATTTGTATTGCGGTACTCACGTCATTTTCCAAATATCTTATCATTGCAGTTCTACAAATCGGTATGAATAATTGTTTGGTTAATGTGTATTAAATTACTTTTTATTAGTTATCTGTTGTGTATACGAAATAAATGTCCAAATATTCCTTACTCTATTGTTGTCACAACATCATCTTTTACACTACATTGATATGGCTGATGATAAATAAAAATCAAACATACATAGAACCTGAATCGTTGATATATACTGTAAAGAAAAGTAAATGTTTAAAAAAACATGTTTTTGTAGAACAATTGCTTACTTTGTTAATGCGTAACACAAAACGCGAACCGATTCGATACACCATTGTGTGGAACCATCGCGATTACAGTGGAACATCTGTGCAAACATATTAATAAATTTAATAGCTTACTTATTTACATTGGTAAATATTGAAACAATGCCAATGTATAGAGAATTTTGCGTGTGAACAATACTTTATTTTTTCACAATACTTAGCATTTGTTAAGGCACTTTTATTTCAATATGTAAAAGCGAAAGGTCACTCATTCACTTACTCACTCATCATTGCAGCCATTGCAAGTCCACTGCTGGACATACGTCTCCCCAAGAAAGGGGGAATTTTGCCCATAATGGCCGCGCTGGGCAAGCGTGTTGGCAACCGAAGAGCGCAGCTTCCGCGACGGGTATGCTACTCCCCACCCCCATCACTTGCATTAGAACTACACTGTCTTGGATGGATATACCGCCATCTGTTGGTTCTGGTACCTTAGTCGCCTCTATCGACATCTGGTACAGGGGGAGGTACTGTTCTACTCTGCCGGTACTTTACTCACTCACCAAATCAGTAATTGATCATGAAATCTCAGATGATGAAAGTACTAGCCTCAAATGTTGTATAGGGTTGCCGCGACATTCAACCCCTACGAGGGTGAAGAGGGGTAGCAAAGTTTGCATGAAACGTCTACTAGAAAGGAACCTGCAAGAAAAACTGTCGTCCCGTTCCCGTCGCGAAGCTACGCTCTGAGGTTGCCACCACCCCAGCCCAGCGCGGCAATTATTTGTAAAATTCCCCCATTTTTGAGGAGGCCTATGTCCAACAGTGGACGTTCTATGGACGCTATGATGATGATGATGACGACAATAAAATGTGTTTTAACATGAACCAAGCCCACCCGAAAATAGAAACCAGCACGATACAGATAAGACAGCAAAAAATAAATATTATTTGTTAGCAAACAAGCATTCGGCTCATCTGCTGCTCACGGTATACCATATGCTCGCGTCATCACAAAGATATCACAAGCGTGTCATCAACCTTACGACCTGATATGTGTCACATTACTCAGTATGGCCGTGAGGTACCGGCAGAGTAGAATAGTACCTCCCCTTGTACCAGGAGTCGTATGAGGCGACTAAGGTACCAGAACAGATGGCGGTATATCCACCCGATACAGTGTAGCTCATGTGCATAGGGCGGGGATGGGCAGCAGGATCCACAATTATGGCAGAGCGTCAATTATGGGCAAAATTCCCCCTTTCTTGGGGTAGTCTTTCAGCTTAGGTGGCCTTATGTGATGATGATGATGACAGTAATTTCACAACCTCTAGTACCCTTTAAACCGGAACATGGCAATGCTTTATTTGGCGGAAGTATATAGGTAGGTGTACCAATGCCTCCTGTTTTGGTACCTCACTCTCCCTGTTGTAAAATATCTACCTTGAGTAAATTATTAAATTATTCAGCAATCAAACCGATGTAAATAAAGAGATTACAGATTTAGTATTAAAAGTGATTTGGTACATCTCAAACACCTCATGTATTTTCCACACATTTCCTACGCGAAGGTTTCCTGTAAGAAATCACTGTATGCGCTGAGATTGTCAATTGTAGTTTTTCATCACATCAACCAGTCCACTATTAGATCTATGCCTCCCTAAAATTGTGGGACGTTTGCCCATTACTGCCGTGCTGGGCAGGCGTGGTGGTCATCGCAGAGCGCAACTTCACGAAGAGGATGCAGCTGACCACCACCGCACTGCAGTATTAAGGCTACGCTTTTTCAGATAGATATTCCGCCATCTGTCCGTTCCTACTTACGTACTTCTGTCGCCTCTGACCACACCTGGCACAGAGAGAGGTATTTTTCTACTCCGCCAGTAACCCACACCTAACACAGTTTTTTTTATGTAGCTACTTACATAAATATAATTATTTTTTCAATTTTAATTATAATAAAGGGCAAAATTATTTATTAACTCTCGGTAGGGGATGATTTTGATAAGGAACGTAGAGCCCTGTCAACAAAGAAGAACAAATAGGGGTCGCAGGATCGCACGTTGCTCGAAGGGTGGAATTTATTTTTTTATTATTAAGTCAGCAAACAAGCATACGGTCGGCTTGGTGGTGGTTGAGGCAGCCTGTAAACTCTGGTGTCATCACAAGGATATCACTACCGATGACGTATAAGATATGTCAGACTATGCGGCCCGACTTCCTTGTACGAAGGTTAGGGATCAGCTCCAATAGCATGCTGTGTTTTTTAATGGCGTGCAGCGTGTACTGCCATCTTCATCGCCAATTCTTACTCCAATATACTAGTGGTAATGCGAGGGTGGGCAGCAGTATCCCAGTCACGAAGCTACGCTATGCAGATGTCTCCGTCTGAAGTAGACTCGATAGAGCACACGCTGTTTGAAGCTGTTTGGAACCATCAGCCACTTCTCAAGGTGGTACCAGACATCAGGGAAGAAGCTATTGAAGGATGGGACATGTTCAAGAAATCTAGATTTTTTTGGTTTCATGTTACTAAGTCAACCAACAACTATACGGTCCGCATGATAGTCAACATCATTGCAGCCTAAAGCCTCTCGTAATGTCACAAAGAAATCACTAACGCGTTTCCAACCTTGTGACTTGAATGACTTGTCGATGACTCGCATGGATATACCATCGTCATCTGTCGGTTCTGGTACCGAAGTTACCTTTAACGACACCTGGTGGTATAGGAGGAGGTACTATTCTACTCCACTGGTACCTCACCTTCCACCTCACCTTTTTATGAATATGTAAGCCATATTAATAAAAATATACCAGCTTATGCCTGTGATTGAAAACTTGCTTCGGTTTATTACAATATGGTTGGGAACCTTAGTGTATGTATGACTATAAACATACTGACGAAGATAAGCATGCAACCCCTTTTTTTCCACTTTATTTTACATAAGGTAGATCTCATACATAAGGTCTTCTACTTTCGTATCTCACTTTCACCTATTTCTACCGCCAAATAGCGATGTTACCATTGCTGTGTTCCGGTGTGAATGGTGAGAGAGGCAGTGAATTTACTAGGAAATGTTGCATGATATCCTCAAGGCACAAGATTGGCAACGCGTTAGTCGATATTATAGATATTTATTTATTTTTATTTAACTTTATTGCACAAAATGTTACAATATGTACAAATGACGGACTTAATGCCATCTGGCATTATCTCTCAATCAACCATTACACAAAACAGAAAAAAATATATATAGTGGTGTAGGCAATATATAAACAAAATAGATAAACGTGGCATTCATATTTGTATAAATAAACGCAATAAATGCATATGACATAAAAAAAAACAAGATATCCTTGTGATATGACGTCTTTAGGCTGCAGTGACGCTTACTATTACGCGGACTGTATGCTTGTTTGTCGACCTGGTCCAATAAAACAAAAATAAATATTAAAAACTACCTCTCGTTCCTTAATTCCTTAATTTGTGCGTGAAGTGAAAGGGTACAACTTACCCTTTTTTAAGGAAATATATGAAAAGGGTGAACGTAAAGTATAACGCATTCAATGTGGATGTACCGGCAAAGTAGAATAGTACCTCCCGCTGCACTAGGTGTCGTAAGAGGCGACTAAGGTACCAGAACCGTTAGATAGCGTTATATCCATCGAAAACAGTTCCACTCAAATCCTCTGGGCAGGAATGGGCAGCAGCATTCCCGTTGCGAAAGTTGCGCTCAGGAATAATTGCCATCAATTGGAGGATTTTGCCCATTATTGCCGCGCTGCAATTATGGGCAAAATCCTCCTTTCTTGGAGAGGCCTATGACCAGCATTGGACTGGCATGATGCTGTCAATAGCTGGTATGATGATGATGATGAACGTGGAGGAGAAGTGGAATGCCCTTTCTAATATAAAAAATGTAATAAATAATATATTACAATCACTATTGTTTGATTTACACATACTTAAATGTAAACAAAAACATTAATTTTCTATTGAATGTCAAGCTTTCTTTAAAACAAGCAGCACCCCGCGGTTTCACTCGCGGTAAGTTGTGGAATAAACCTAGTATCAGTAAACTTTCAAACTATGCACCTCCCTTTTACCCCTTTAAGGGATGATTTTCGAAAAAAATATTTAACACGTATTTTATGAGTTTCAATGGAGAACCTTCATTCGAATAAACCCTCAACTTTATACCCTCGTCTTACCCCTTAGGGGAAGTACTCAAATAATCGTTTCCTCTACGTTATAAAAGGAACTCCTGCACAAAATTTCAATTTCCTATCCCTTACAGTTTAGGCCATGCGTTGTCAGTAATTCAGTCTATCTTATACATATATACAGATACAAACATACATACATACATACATCACGCCTGAGTCCAATCGGGGTAGACAGAGATGATGGAACTTGCTACGATCTTGGCAAACCTTTCTCGCTTCCCTTACTCGCATTAGTCCTTTCATACACGCTCGTTTATCTTGTTACTTCTAATCTGGCCCACATTTAATACATCTTCTACTTGGTTAAAGTATGTTCACCTCGGTCGTCCTATACCAACCCTTCCGTTCACTTCCGCTCTATATATTTGTGCAGTCATTTTACTTTCATCCATCCTTTCTACATATCCAATTCATCTAAACATTTCTTTCTCTTTTTTTGTCACAACATCATCTTTTACACCACATTGATATACAGATATACAGCATGGTCGAATTTCGACCACGAGGCGTACACTATTATAGTAAAAAATACCTAAATCATTTTAGTTAAAAATATTTTATGTAAGTTTGGAGATAGCTTTAAAAATAATAGATTTAACATACAAATTTACACCCCTTATTTCACCTCTTTATAAGGGTTGTCTTAAAAAAATATTAACTGAATAAGTTTTATACATCCTCGGCCACGATTACTTACTGTATTAGTATATTATTTGTTGCTAAATCTTGTTGCCACACAAGATTAAAGACTCCTAGCACTTGTAGTTTCTGATATATCGTTGTGAGTGGCTCACTCATCACAATATCTTGGAAACTAAAACTTGAGGCAAATGTAGAGTTTTACTCTTTTTAAATCACACACACACACAACACATTAGCAGACCACAGCAAAGAAAAACATTTATCAAAGCCTATAAGTTTCTTCCCATTAACATCGACACATGGAATTTAAAAGAGAGAGAGAAAGTCTTAGAAAAGGAAAATCTCCAAAAATACGAGTAATAATAAAGAAATAAATAGATTCCCACGACATCTCATACATAGACCTGACTCCGTGGTAGGTCGCTTAAAGCACTTGTGTTACGGATACACTACTTAAATACATATATTTTACACCCAGACATAGAACAAACACAAATATCCTCATATAAATATTTGCCCTGGCTGTGAATCGAACTCAGAACCCTTGGCGCACAATATAGGATCACCACCGACAATAAGGTAAAGGAACAGTCGAGTAAGAAAAAACCTGAATATCTCCAGAGTGGGGTACCTGAACAGAATTGTATTTCCCTTCGAGCCAGGTGTTGTAAGAGGTGACTGAGGTACCAGAACCGACAGAAGGCGGTATATCCATCCGAAACAGTGTAACTCAAATGCAAGGGCAAAGGCTGTAAGGGCAGTAGCATCCCCGTCGCCAAGCTCCGCTTTGCAAATGCCACGCCACGCTTGCCGAGTGCGGCAATCATGGGTAACATTCCCCCTTTCTTGAGGAAGCCTATATCCAACATTGGATGTCCACCGGCTGATATAATGATGAAGATAGAAAATGTCTTGTGTAAGAATAGTTCTAATAAAAATTCTACTTTGGATTATTGAATTCCATAATTTTGTCTACCATGAAAGTGTTAAACTGTTGCAGGTATTACAGACGTCTGGACACGAGTGCACTTCTTATCCCCGTTGTTCTTAGGGTACCTAGCTCTTTTTTGTGCACTACGACTTTTTTATTTATCAAACAAGACCTAAGGCCTGCCTGAGGCAAGCGGTTACAGTATTCTATAGACGCTACAGACGGCCAAGTAGTACCTCCCTCGGTACCAGGTGTCGTAAGAGGCGACTGAGGTACCAGAACCGACAGTAACGATATATGCATCCGAGACAGGTCAAATGCTACAGAACAAGGATGGGCTGCAGCGTTCTCGCTGCGAAGCAACACTGTGCGATTGTCACCACGCCTACCCAGTGCGGCAATTATAGGCAAAATTCCCTCTTTTCTTGAGGAGTGGTCATTTTGTGGCTGATGTGGTGATAGATATATGCAACACTGGAGGTATCACATGCATTGTTGTGGCATCAAAAGCCTTTATACTTACTATTTCATCATCATCATATCATCCATTGGAAGTCCACAGCTGGACCTAGGCTTCCTAGAGAAAGAAGGAATTTTGCCAATAATTCCAATTGTGCTGGCAATCGCAGAGCGCAGCTTTTGCGACAGGTAAAAGGATGGATACACCGCCACCTGTCGGTTCCGATGCCTTAATTGCCTCTTACGACACCTAGTACATAGAGAAGTTCTATTCTACTCTGCCGGTACCTCACAGCCTTACTTCCTATTTAAGGACCCCTATATTGTACCTAGTTACTTTTAAAAGTTTCACTGCCAGCTATTCTACGTTTGAAGGAGGAGGGCTACAGGAAGGGATTTGAAGGAGGGCTTTTGTTTCATTATTAAAGTTGTAGGAAAATCTTCACCCAATAGTTGAAAAATCATTGTTTTAAACACCACGGCATTTTTAAAACCAGCCAGTAACATGTACAAATGATTAAAATGATTTTGGTACCGTATTTTTTAAAAGAAGAATTAAAATCAAAACCGCCCTTTTTTTTGCAAATACATAAGTGTATATAATCATTTTATACCCCCTTCCCCTTGATGATCAGTCTCCAGCCAAAACAAGCAAATCGCTTTTCCTCTAAGAACATCATCACATTTTGTAATTATCCTTTTTAAAATTCTAGATCTTAAACCGTTAGCCCCGCCCAGCCATAGCTCTCAAACAAATCTGCACAAACTACGGTATAATAAAAAAAATATGAAAAGTGAATACACATGAGATCCTCATACAAAATGTTGTCTGCATTGGTACCTCACTCTCACCTATTTCTACCGCCAAATAGCAGTGTTCGCATTGCTGTTCCGGTCTGAAGGGTGAGAGGGGCAGTGAATTTACTGGGTAATGTGGCATAATATCAACACGTTAGTGATATCCTAGTGGTATTACGAGCGTCTATATGCTGCAGTGACGCTTACTATCACGCGGACTGTACATTTTTCATGTTATACCGGGGTAGAATTTCGAAAAGTTGGGCGTGTAGAGATAAAAGCTGAACTACGAGATCTGATAAGTTTTTTCACAGCACCCTATATGGTCTTATCTTGGCAGAAACTGCAAACAAACTGTATAAGGGGTAATAATTACCGGCAAGTGGAATAGTACCTCCAGTACCAGGTGTCTTGAGAAGCGACTAATGTACCGGAACCGACAGATGGCGTGGATGGGCAGCAACATTCCCGTCGTGAAACTACGCTATGCGATTACCACCACGCCGAACCAACGCGGCAATAATTATGGGCATAATTCCCTCTTTTTGAAAAGCCTATATCCAGGGGACTCTGCGATTGCACCACAAACCGATAACTAACCAAATGTTGTCTCCTCTTAACTATGTACTATCTTGAAAAAAGTATTGCGACTCTCACTCATTATAATAACAATAATAAATACTTTATTGTACACCAAACATAAAAATACATGAAAAAAACATTAATTATAAAGTACAAAGGGCGGCCTTGTCGCAAATAGCGATTTCTTGCAGGCAACCTTCCAAACGAAAGACTAAATGAGAGAAAGAGGTAGTAAGAGGTGTCAATAAAAACGATAGAAAAAAATATATTAAACATAATTTAAATAGATTGTATTTAAGGATATATAATTAGGTATAACTATGATGATAGAAAGTGACCCTTCACCAACCGTTTAAACACAGGCAGAGACTGCGTGCATCTAATATTAAGCGGGAGTGCTTTCAACAAACGAACAGCCTCATTATCTCTCAAATTAGATGAAACTGTACACAGATAGCAAAACATTATTAATATCGGTTCAGCAGTACATCCCAGACAAACATCGTTACACGAAATTTTTATGTATAGATTGAATTTGTCTCATGCCTTCCAAACGGTTATATTTAATCATCATACCAGCCATTGGAAGTCCACTGCTGGACATAACTCTCTCTGGGAATGGAGGATGGTAGGAGGAGGTATTTGCCCATAATTGCCGCAATAGCAGAGGGCAGCTATCGCGACGGGGATGCTGCTACCTATCCCCGCCCAGTGAATTTGAGCTGTACTGTTTCGGATGAATATAATAATAATAATAACTTTATTCAACAACAAAAGGAAACTTAAACTAAAATACATTTTGATACTATGTGCAGCCAAAATGTGTCAAAAAAGGCACGACTGGCTGTTCATAGAGGTGTGTTGGTTCCAACACTGATATATGGTAGTGAATGTTGGGTATAGCTGAAGAAGCACGCGAGTAGAATAAATGCTGTTGAAATGAGAGCACTTCGAAGTATGTATGGTGTGAGTTTGAGAGATAGATTAAAGATAGTGTGTTAAGAAACCAATGTGGTGTTAAAGATGTGACAACAATAGAGAAAGGAATGTTAAGATGGTTTGGTCATGTAGAAAGGATGTACGATAGTAAAATGACTACACAAATATATAGAGCGGAAGTGAATGGTTACAGTAATGGTTGGTATAGGACGATCGATGCGAACATATCTTAACCAGGTAGAAGAGGTATTAAAGATGGGCCAGGTCAGAAGAGCGCAAGCTTAACGAAGTTAAGAATAATCCTACTTTAATATGACAAATAAACAGGTAAACGAATATGCTGACAAGCATGTAAACTGGAAGCTTTAATAAAGGGTTTCACAGAAACAATTCTAGAACAATATTTTTAAAGAAAAATAGACCATTGGAAAGGATACAGAGAAATGTATTGTTCACGTGAACCACGTCACGTCACATGTGTGTCCAGGCAATAAATATAAATCGATTAAATATGTCAAATTAGTATTTAAACACTTATTATTTAGAGCTGAGCAATAACAAAGGACATGTTTAATCAATTGGTTTACAATTTGTTGGTTTTATGCTGGGACATCTTTTGTGGCGTTGGTATAAATACTGATCCAAACGCTGGTAGCAGCATAGTCACTTTGACTTGACGGTCTAATAAGGATAAAAAACAATCCTAGGCCTAGCAATGCGTTGGTTCATCACCGTTGGTTTACTGTGCGCGCTCAGCGTAAGTACAATTACATTTTTATGTTCATAATTCATTGCTTTGTTTTAACCGCAACTTGGAGGTAGACCTCATGCAAAGGTCATCGTTACCTCTCAACCATTTATTCTTTATCGCCACTTTTCGCTAATATCTTTGATGCACTAGTCCCCATCCACTTAGTGCTGGTTGCTAACTTCGTATTATAAAAAAATATCTTAACTTCTTTGTCTACTCATGTGCGATATCAACTGACAAAGTCGTACTAATTATCACACTTGGAACCGTGACATGGTCATGTTTGAGCACCTACAGGCAAAGGGAGCTATATCGTACTCGTGTTTCAACTAGTTTATAGAATATGACGGTGCTATGGATTTCAGAGGCACACACTCTTTACTGTCGTGTGGTACCAGCAAAGTAGAATATTAACTCCACCTTTACCAGGTGTCGTAAGATGCGACTGAGGTACCAGAACCGACGGATGGCGGTATATACATCCGCGACAGTGTAACTCAAATGCACAGGGCGGGAAAGAGCAGCAATATTCCACTACTGGACTTAGGCCTCTTCAAGAAAAAGGGAATTTTGCCCATAATTGCCACGCTGAGCAAGCGTGTTGGCAAGCGCAGAGAGCTTTCCCGAATGAGATAATGTCGTCCATCTCCACCCTGTATATTTAAGCCAGACTGCTTTTGGATATATATACCGCCATCTGTCGGTTTTGATATGTTAGCCGACCTCTTACGACACCCGGTAAAGGTACTCTTCTACTCTGCCGATACCTCTCGGCAAACTGGACAACCGTGGCGAAATCGCAAAGCGTAGCTTCACAAAGGGAATGTCTACCACCCTCGCTCTGACTTACACTTAATAGTATGAAAAATAGTTCTGATTATGGATTCTGTTATTTTTCAGATACTGAGCGTCTATGCAGCACCCCAGCAAAGTAAGTTTTAATAATTGTAACTAAGACTTAAGTAACTCTGTTATTGATAAAAGTTGGTCATAGAAAGTATCAGAGGTTATTAAAGATATGAGTTCGGCTTCATTGTTATCACGCTGAAACGGTTTATATGACGACTTTTAACATAACTTTACAAGGACATTTTATTTATTTATTTAACTTTATTGCACAAAATATTACAAAATGTAAAAACGGCGGACTGACATTATCTCTCAGTCAACCATTACACGAAACAGAAAAAAAATTGATAGTGGTGCAGACAATATATATACAAAATAGATAAACGTGACATACATATTTGTATAAATAAGCGCAATAAATAAATATGATATAAAATAATACATATAAAATAACGTACATCAGAAATAGGGTTGTAAAGTTAGAGAAGCAGCATCAGTAAATAAAGTACAGAGAAAGCGTTTCAGGATACATTTGTTTGGGGATTGCTTAATATTCAACGGAAGCTCGTTCCAGAGTCGTATAGCTGTCACTGTAAAAGAGTTTGTCAAAAAACTATCAATCGGCACGATAATTTCTTCACCCCACCTCAAAACCTCGTAATAGTTAAAATAATACTAACAGAATGCTGCAGATTTCTGATTAATTAATAATAATCTGATAAATATTTTATTTTTTTTTTTCTTTCAGCTGAAACCGAAGAGTATGAAACCAGCAACGGTAAGTGTCTAAGGCGCTAAAAAACAAATCCATTATCACTTATCATTTCGCAAAATTATGCCTCTACCTCGTATACCCGACTCGATAACTGGATCTTACCTCTCACACGCCTTCAAATGGTCACTCAAATGAAGTGAAACTTTGATAACACCAAGTTCTCACGTTCATTCTAAGACGTCACACTTATGCCGTCTCAGAGTTCGCTTTCGACTGTTCAAAAAGATGCGACTCTGTCTTAGTTTCCCGGTGAAACAAAATAGGTTAATACGTGTATTTTGGAATACACATATATCCACAAACTGATGGAACACCCCTAAACCCAATAAAGAAAATCAACTAGGATGTTCACTGGCTTGCATTCTAGGACAAATTTAAATTAATTTCAGGAGTTTTTTCTGTTAAATTTCACGTTCTATCTGAATCAGCATCAAGTCGAATGTGTCTTTTAAGAGTATAAAAGGTTTCACCACTTTCCATGAGAATTCTGGATAACTCTCCCGACCAAATGCCCAAAAAAATTCAAGACCTACTTGATGAATTTTAAAGACTGAGAGTAGCATCTCCTTTTGCTTAATAGAATTTACACCATGGATTATCCCTCTTTGAGAAACCTCAGTAACATTATAAATGCGCGTTCTTAGAGGTTTTCGTTAGAGGTTTAAAATTGATAGCAAATATTACAATAATGTCATTTTTTTATATTTATTTAAGAGAATATTTGGGAAATAATCATTATAGATATTGAACCGATTATTGATTTTTTGATTTTAATACATATTTGGTATAATTTTATTAGTATATCCGATTATAAATTGTATTTCTAAATGAACCAGTTTCAAATGCAGTGGCACTGCATTAAAACCAGACAAATGAAAGTATAATGATTACTTCCCCATATGCTAGTCGTAATGGTTGATTTGCTTTTTCGATTATCGAGGGCGCTTTTCACGCGTCATCAGCTGATTGATCGCTTTGAAGAGACCTTTGCGTGCAAACTAAATATTTTATTAATGTACACTACATTCGCTTCTATTTATTCTACTTTGTTTTGTTGTTTGTGTTTTAATATACGTTAATGTATACTGACATTAATGTATACCACATCGCTTGTCAGCATTTTAAAATAAAAAAAAATATATCGTAGTCCTCTGTAGGAGGCTTCGGAACACTAACATTGGAAAGATCAAATTCTATTGGTACACCTGACGATTATCACTATTAGTGAGAAAAAGAAATACAATGTTCGGTGTTTAAATTTGCAAACAAACTCTGACAGTAAAAGTATATGCCTTATTATGCAAAATATAATAAAGTTAGTTTAACTGACTATTAGCTATTGAAATTCCAAACTTTAAAACATAGCCTTGGTTTGAGCTGTTTGGATTTGTAAATGAAAGTGTCAAACTGTAAGATTACTCTCTATTCTTACTGGAATAACAACTGGCCTGTATTAATTTTGCTATACACGAGGATCTCTTAAAAATATTGAAAGCGGTCACTTGGATCACCAGGATCATCAGTATATTATATATATATGATGCATGATGTACTGATGCATGTTCAGTAAAGTCTTAAACTGTTGCTGCTAATGCAGCTAACGTATCTTCAAATAAATCCAAATATTCTAGGCAATCTGACTAAATAAATATAGGTCACAGTGTTATTCCTTCACATCTACAACCTTGTCATATAGTCGCTTGTGAATTTTGTAAAGCCATGGATAGACATGATGGCTTTATTTGACGCATGTGCATTAAATTCAATTTTCACAGTGATTTCGTATGCAATACTTTTTATAAACTATAACGCGACACTTGCTATCATTCTAAGCGAATCCTATTATTATTAACTGTATGAACATTTTTGGATGCAGCATTGCGTGGTAGCAAGTGTGGCGTGTGATAGTGCACTTTTTATGGTATTTTTATCATATGATACTTCACATAATACTAATGTGTCTATCTGTTTGTCAACTAGCTTTTTTTGAAACCGAATCGGCCACTTACAAATGTAAGTTCCACAAAAACTGGAAAATTTATTGTTTGACGCAAGCTTGCTAATTGGTTCACTTTTATTTTCAATGCAAAATATTCTTCAATACTGGTATCTGATACCGTGTTACACGCTTGATGCAAATATAGTGCTTGAAGAGGATAATTATATAAAAAAGGAGCCTGCTACAACTCTATGCTAGATGTGCAAAAAACAGCAAATCGCATTATTTCAGCTTATGGGTGCATTTAAAATACATACGTATCTAACAAGCTTTGAATACACATCTAAATATTAAAGATTGACCAACATTTCAGCAAGCGATGGCACTGTAGAGTTTTCGGAAGTGGAAACCGCGTCTGAACAAAGCGAGCAAGAAGAAGATTACAGTAGCTCGAGCGGCATCACGACGTCCTTCGAATCCGTCGAGGAGGAAGAAGGAGACCAAAAAGGTTAAAAATAATACACTTCCGCTCAACCACAATTGATCTGTTGCCCGAGGAATAAAGACGTGCCCATGATATCACGAACTGCGGGTTCAATTCATATGATAAACGCTTATAAAGACTAAAACAAAATATAATTGGCCAAGATGTGCCGCTTCCAACATGCCCCTTGCTTTTTCTCAAACAAATTTAAAGAAGAAAGAAAAGCGGAGAAATGCTTACTGCGTTCTTTTACAACTTTTTGGTCGGTTGGTCGAGATGCATACACCTCTTCGTACGCCCCAGGCTCGGCATTTATTTGTGCCAATTAAATAAGACACATAGAAAATATGTGCTCAAAATCTACTTCTGTTGGTTGTCTCGTCACATCTTCGTAGTTCCATTAGTGGAGATTTGGAAAAAAAACATAATTTATCTGCAAAAAAACTAAACCAACGCAAGCTCTTTCTTACTATATTAATGAGTAAATGAAAGAAATATATGACATGTCAAATCTTTAAGGTATCGAATATCATGTACATTGGATCGCTACCTAAAGTACCAGCGGTAGAACTTCCGAATAATCTACCTTTGACATGAGTCTACCTTACAAACGGTCGCGTTGAATACTAGTCACTTTCTCTGATTTCTACCAACTAAACAGCATTTATTTGCTGTTAAGTTGGCAGTTGTTTGTAATTTGGAAAGTGACAAAGGCATTGATATCATTAACAGGTATTATGACATATCCTCGTGTCAAATGGTAATCTCTTACGATTAGTTCAACCATATATCTGTTTGCCAACCTAAGTGTCTCAAAGACGAGTAGTGGATCTATTTAAATTATTAAGTCATTTCCATTTCATTAATTCATTTATAGCACTGGTATTGATTCATGAACACATCTGATATCCTGCTCTTCGCATCGTTTCTTTATGAGATCATTGACAAATTACGGGAAGATATTTGTAGAGAAGGGGCGTGCTATTTCAAATACATACATTCCACAATTAAGTCCATTCTTATAAAACTTGTTGACACTATTGAATTAGAAATAAATGATCCGCTGAAATAGATTTCTTTAATCTGTAGTCCTATCTTATATCTTTCGTTTCTTTTTCCAGGATTCAAGCACGAAACTATCAACATCGACATCCCAAGTGAGTAAACTTTCCCTATGAACATTAAATAAACATAAAACTACTTTATTCTAATTCTAAAGAAAACGTTTGAAGTAGTTTTATTTTGTGTGACGATCGTGTATCCTTTATCTTAGTATGGCCAACCCGGTAAGACATGCACCGAGAAGCGGAAGAAAAAGGGGTTCCACAAGGCTCGATATTTAGTCCGATTGAATGAATTACAAAGTGTACAAACCCAAACCAAAGGCATTTTGTATAGATACAATAACACGGAAAAACGGAATATGTTCAAATTCGAATAACCGTAGGAAACTAGGTTTAAAGAAGATAAAATAAAACCTATATCTTTACTGATACCTGAATATTTTTTCAGATTCAGACAAATTAGATTATATAATGAAGAGTTTTGAATCTTTTGACAATGATGGTAACCCTGTTTATACATGGAAGATGGTACCAGTTGGTGAGTACGAGGATGGAGGATGGATGCGTCTACTTTGCAGTACCGACAACGGAGCGTCTGTTTTTCAATATACATTTCCGCATAAAGAAATATAGGATTAGAGTTACAGAACAATTTAAATAGGTTCCTAAAAAAATACGGCGTTGCAGTAAAATCAATTGTTAAAAAAAATAATAGCTACGGCAACGGAACGGACCAAGTAACAAAGCGACCATCATTTTTGTGATTATAACAGCTTCCTGTAAGTAACTCTTATCTTTCCTGCTACAGAGAAAGATGGCAGTAGCAGCAGCAGTTCCAGGAGCAGCAGCAGTTCCAGGAGCAGTAGCAGTTCCAAGAGCGACAGCTATTCCTCGTCATCTAGCGATAACGAAGATGACGACACCGAAAGCTCAAACGACAGTGAATCGGACTCAAGCAGTAAGCTTATATTTTGTTTTTTGTTGTCGACTTCCTAGACGACATTTTTACCTGCTAATTTAACCTTTAGTCTCAAAATTAAAAGATATAATATTTCAAAACAACAGTTTATCACTAACGATTATTGACTCAACTCATCTGATCAGACTATAAAAAATGTCTTTCTCTACCATTAACTTCCAGGAGGAGAGCTTCCCGATTTACTACAGATTACTCATATATTTGCAGGTCAAACAGATTCCGATCTGCCACTGCTCCCACCTTGGCTTCCAGCCCCATCTGTACCAGCTCAGCCACCTCTACCATGGCAACCATGGCAGCCATGGAACCTTTGGCAACCATGGAATTCATATATGCCACCTACTGGCCCAGCAGCACCAATCCTTCCAGGTGGACCAATCCTTGGACCTGGACCAGTCGTTCCTCCCAAACACTCAGGACACCATGGCCATAAATCAGGTATTTAAAAAAGCTTGTAAATAGTTTCTACTTCTGTACATAAAGTACAGAGAAATGCATAAATTATAAGACTGTATACTTTTGGTATTCAAAATCTCACTTTCAAACACTCAATTTTCAAGTGCAAGACGCTACAATCCGATACGGAATTGCACAACTCACTACTGGAAACGACCCGGCACAATCCGTAACGCTAAACCACGACACCGAAGGCGGTGTCTAGTGAATATCCATAAATTGTCGTCCATGACGTCGTCAGTATATCGTCTAGAAACAACCAGACAGTACAATTGATAAAAAATGTAATCAAGTTTCATGTAACTTCAGCGTCAGTTCAACTTCAGCAGCTACAACACTCGAACAGAAGTAGCAATAACGATGGTTTTTTTTTTAGGAACAACATCAAGCAGCTCATCTTCAAGCAAGAGCTCCAGCGCCAGCTCCAACAAACATTCTAGCTCTCACTCTTCCTCTCATAGCCACAGCTCTGGTAAGTTACTCAACAAATACATTAACTATTACGAAACGCAATTTAAAGGTTTCATTTACAAATAATATGAAATGTTACTCAGGTCACTCGGGCTCTTCACACCATCTGACACAGCAAGGCCAGCAAGGCCAGCAAGGCCAACAAGGCCAACAAGGCCAACAAGGCCAGCAACCACAACAACCACAACAGCCACAGCAGCCACAGCAGCCACAGCAGCCACAGCAGCCACAGCAGCCTCAGCAGCCACAGAACCCACAGCAGCCTCAGCAGCCACAGAACCCACAACAACCACAGCAGCCTCAGCAGCCTCAGCAGCCTCAGCAGCCACAGAACCCACAGCAGCCTCAGCAGCCACAGCAGCCACAGAACCCACAACA
>JACJUM010005599.1:3435897-3530383 GCA_020976665.1 Heortia vitessoides
GGGGGGGGGGGGGGGGGGGGGGACGTAAAGCGGGATGTCGGCAGCGATTTCGAACATGGTCTCGTCGATTTCCAGCTTCTCGTTCGAGATGCCCAGTTCGTATTCACGCAGGCGGCAGTAGGAGGCCATCCATCGGAGTAGCCCGTCCGATAGGGAGCGGGAAGCCTGCAGTCTCTGGACCAGGATCATGTCCCGGTACCAGGCGCTTGCTGGTGATAATGGTCCTTTAAGGGAGATGGGGGCTTTTTTGTTGAGTGGTGTCTTGAACCCACTTGGCGGGTTTGAGTCCGTCAAACACGGCGAAGGGGGCACGGAAGGCGCCGGCGGGGGGTCGCCCTGGCAATAAAAATCGGCCCCGCCATGGGGCAGATCAATTATCACCGGACTGTCCACAGCCCGCGCCGGCCGCGCGTCCTCCGACGAGGACGGCTGACTTGCCGTCTTGCTCACTTCTTCGGTATCCATGACTATTTTTGTCCGTGGGTAATTGGACAACAAATAGTCATGGAAATATTCCGGGCTTCTGACGCGGCGACTCGCTGCACACTCCTTGCGCAGATACCCCGATATGGTTTCTACGCCGTTCAAAATTGTCCTGGTGCGATTCCACCGCCTTTTCAACAAAAGGGGTGGAATTCGCTGAATGATGTGTGTTGGGTTTGCGTGGCTTCTTCTGTTTAGAGAGTCGGGCACTTTGGCGAGTCGGACTGTCCTAGGGTGAGAGTCCACAAAATAAGTGATTTTATACACACAAGTTCTTGTGTGCATATCGAACACAACACGATTAAAGGCAGATTTGCAGATAAAAATTGGCAGGCGATTAGGGCGCGAACTACATATCTTTATATATTAGTCCTAGCGTGATATTGTGCAGCCTATAGCCTTTCTCGATAAATGAACTATCGAACACTCAAATAATTTTTAAATCGGACCAGCAATTCCTGCGATTAGCGCGTTCAAACAAACAATCAAATATACAAACTCTTTAGCTTTATAATATTAAGTATAGAAGTATGTATAGATTCTACTGTACGTGTGTGTATCGCTAAATTTATCTAAAACGGTTAAGTTTATTTGTATCCGTTCACACCGTGAGGTACAGGTAGAGTAGAATAGTACCTCCCACTGCACCAGGTGTCGTGAGAGGCGTCTACGGTGCCAGAACCGACAGATGGCGGTATATCCATCCGGAATAGTATAGCTCAAATGCACAGGGTGGGGATGGGCAGCAGAATCCCTGTCGTGAAAGCTGCACTCTGCGATTGCCAACACTTGCCCAGTGCGGCAATTTTGGGCAAAGTCCCCCTTTTCCTTGGGGAGGACCAAATCCAGCAGTGGACTTGATCTATGATGATGAATGTTAATGCTTTGTTCGGATCAGCACCATCAGCCGTCAGATCTGATGTTTCTGGTACCTCTATCGCTTTCGACCGGATAG
This sequence comes from Heortia vitessoides, assembly GCA_020976665.1. NCBI lineage: Eukaryota > Metazoa > Arthropoda > Insecta > Lepidoptera > Crambidae > Heortia > Heortia vitessoides. The sequence goes on from JACJUM010005599.1 coordinate 3,437,336, forward strand.
AGATGGAGGTACTATTCTAGTATTGTACCTCACGGCTGTTCGAGTGCGAATATGACCTATATACTTACAGAGCACGGAGAGAGGGACGTTTCTTTAGTTATTCTGTTTTCAGTTTCTCCTTGTGTAAAATGACACCGTCTGGTACTTTTCTTCGCGCGTTTCCCTCGTTTATCATCAGATATCTAAGGAAATATAAATATAACATATAAATCGACTAATATATAAAATTCTCGTGCCACAATGTTCGTTTTGATACTCCTCGAAAATGGCTAAACCGATTCTTATGATTTTTTTATGCATATTCAGTAAGTCTTAGAATCAGCTACATTCTATTTTTTAAACTTATAAGTGATAATGTTTACCACAAATTTTCTATTACCAACCCCTATTGTCTAATAGTTGGTTTTAGTATAGTAATATAATCATTTTATATCATTTATATAGCAGAACAACATTTCCCGGGACAGCTAGTAGTATATATATATAAAGGAGATGGTAACTGACTGTCATATCAAACAGCCTAAACTATAAGGGTTAGAACCTTGAAATTTTGCACAGGGGTTCGTTAATATACATCCCAGACAATGTAGCTCAAATGCGCAGGGCGGGGATAGGCAGCAGCATCTCCGTCACGATAGCTTCACTCTCCGATTACTAACACGCTTGCCCAGCGCGGCAATTATGGGCAAAATTCCCACTTTTTAAGGGATCTTTATGTCCAGCTGAGGACTTTCAATGGCTGGTATGATGATGATGATGAGAGGGGTCCTATAGTCTTATAGTGAGAGGTCCTGTAGTGTGCCAATTATAGAAGGCCTATAGAGGGAAGGCAGGAGAGGTGGGATAACCGTGCCCACTCCAAGATGGTCTAGTGGCCATGGCATGTCAAGTACCAAGCCCCTCCTGATAAATAACTCTAGACAAGTCAATTGTCCTATTGGAAATCACTCAGTTAGTCCTCATCCAGCAAATGACTGACAAATCATCACCACCTTGTGGTCTCTACTCCGGAACCTCACGGACGCGTCGATCTTGCGTGCTATATTCTAGTGAACCACCATACCTTAGTTGGAATTTTGTTCTTGATCACTCGCCGGAGTCTACCTTGGGTGTAATAAAAATCTTCTTCCTCAAAATGGTCCGAGCATATAACACTGAACTTGGACGGCGTCCACTCATCGTCGTGCCTGCACGCCCGTATTATTTGAATCCATTCGAATCTCCACACCGCCTCCACTGGGAACCTGAACAAATGTTAAACACGCTAGTCTTAGTACACAGCACTTGCCGATGAGTGCGTTCAGTCCCCAGCCCTATAGGGATTACCGACCGCAACTGTACATTAGTGCAACTGGGCGCAAGTCGGCTCCTTTAGAATTTTTCTAGAATATACCCAATAAAACCGAGGTCCGTTAATCGCAGTCAACCGATTTTGATGAAATTTGGCACAGACAATCTTTAGACCCTGAGCAAGAACATAGCCTATTTTTTAATTCGAAATAAGGGCTGTAAGGGGTCGAAAAGGGGGATGTAAAGTTGTATGCAAGTATCGCTACTTTTAGAGCTAGAAACTTGAAACTAATTTTCAGGCCATTCATTCGATATAAATAAACATGACATTCAAAGTTTATATAAGTTGAAGTAAAGAGGTACGGAACCCACAAAAACTATTCCACGTGGACAAAGTCTCGGGCACAGCTATTGTAATATATACGTAAATAATATGCAAACCTTGTATTATATTAGACCATATACATACACATTCATTCACACCTACATGCACACTACAGAGCATAGGTGCCTATAAGAACAGGCTAGACCTAATTTAGATACTTAAATATCAAAATGTTTTTTAGTTTAAGTTTTCTTTTGTTGAATAAAGTTATTATTATTATTATTAATCTCTGTGATTGCCACCATGTCTGCCCAGCATGGTAATTATGTATATCTATATTTATATATCTGATCTGTTGTTCGCGCATCTCCTGTTCTGCAGCTGCTATGTACATTTTTTATAAAAATAAAAATATATGTGGAATTCGGTAGATTTTGTAAATAAATATAAATACATTTGTAAGAATTCGATATATCTTACACATTTGCCCATCTCAAACTAGCACCTTAAAAAACCGGCAAATAAGAACAACTACACAGACTAAGATATTGTTTTAAATTATTCGAAAAATGAAAAAGATAATGGTCGTGATAGTTAAAATAATTAGGCGCCAAAAGAATTAATATTAAAGGACCCACCGTTTACCCTACAAAATGGGAAATTTATTCTCAATGGCAACACTGACAGAAGCCGACATATCGAATGCACTGAGTACAAGTCAATCGAGGTTTCTTACTTGTGAAAAGTGATCCCTTGAAGCTTCTTTTGTGCTTCCGATTTATTTTTGCACCAGCTCACGACACAGGAGGGCATTATTATTTCAATTGTACATTAAATTGTGGCGCAGCGAAATAGCGGCCATGTTTTCCAGATGCTGAAAGCAAACTGGCTTGCTATTGGCAGGATGGTTGGGTTTTGGCTTCCTATTGGTGCTTCGGTCATAGTGCGGTCCCATATTACCTGGTCTGAGATTTCGATTTTCTTTACTTCAGGTCGTTTTTTATTAATAATATCGTCAAATAATTGAATAGATTTCAACCGAACTTATATTTCTATACAAAGGTAATATATAGGTACATTAATTTAAATATCATGACTTGTATCTCGAAAATCGATAGACAGTTTAACTGCCCCGCTGGTGCTAAAATTGATGTCAGCAAATATTTTCAATTTCTGCGGAAAATTAAATATTTGGGACATTTCTTTCTATGTTATAAATAGTGAAACATGTAGTATTTTATTTCCATTATTTAAATGTAACTTAAAGGCGAGAAATGTAACATTTTAAGATATATGTAGGTATACTTACTTACTAGTACTTACAAGCAGTAACCCGCAGTTTCATCCGAGTTATACCTATTGTAGAACTTTCATACTAACTTCGCACCCCCCATTTACCCCCATTAGGAATAATTTTCGTGTCGAAAATATTTTACGTGTTCCATGTATGTCAAAGTTGGCAAGTTAATAATTAAGCTCAGTTAATGATAACACGATATTACATTTTAACGCTGCAATAAACGTTTTATACCGTGTATTGTTTAAACGAATTATGTTTAAATCTATTTTGCTCAACTAAATTCACAAGCAAATAGTTTTAATATATATATGTATTAATGCTCTTATTTTTGGTAAGTTATTATTTTTCTGCATTAAAACAACTATATCACCCTTGACAGATGCTTAAAACTCCCTTATTCTCTTCGATTTCAAATCTGAATATATTTTTGCCCATCGGACACGCAGCGGGCGTTTACAGTAAAGTCTGGAGAAAAATTTTCAATAAGCTTCATGACGAAGTAAAAAATACGTTTTAAAATGAAATCTATAACTATGAAGAATGTGGTGACGACCATTGAAAACTATTTTTTATGAGTCTATCAGAAAATATTTCAGTATTAGACAAATTCATCGAAAAAAGGCTTGATTATTGTGCTATCACGCTAATGCCAAAGGAGCGGAGTAGGTTTTAATGAAAAATCCCTACTAATATTATAAATGCGAAAGTAACTCTGTCTGTCTGTCTGTTACGCTTTCCCGGTTAAACCTCTCAACCGATTTTGATGAAATCTGGCATAGACAATCTTTAGACCTTAAGAAAGGACATAGGCTATTTTTGAACTCGAAATAAGGGTTGTCAGGGGTTGCAAGGGGGGATGAAAAGTTGTTTGCATGGATCGCTATTTTTAGAGCTAGAAACTTAAAACTTATTTTTCAGGCCATTGATTCGATATAAATAAACGTGACATTCAAAGTTTATATAATTTGAAGTAAATAGGTATGGTACCCAAAAAACTATTCCACGCGGACGAAGTCGCGGGCACAGCTAGTATTACATAAACAGGGAATCTATTTCAGTTCTTCCATTGTGCACTATGTATAATAGAATGTTTTTATTAAAATTTCAAAAAACAAACAGCAGTTTGTTAGTAAAATTTTTTATGGTCATCAAATTTATTCTAAAATTATGCATTATATACGAAAGTTACCCTCGGCAGGCAACGGGATCAAGGGGACACGGCAATGGGATCATGGAATACGGCCACGGGATCAAGGGGACACGGACACGGCAACGGGATCAGGGGATACGGCCACGGGTCAAGGGGATAAAGCATTACTTTATACCCAGACGAAGCCAGGGTGGGCCGCTAATGATACAACACATTTTTGATAGAATTCCAACTTTTTATTCTCTTATTCGAGGTATCAGATTTAACACAAACATCCAAGCTCAAATATTTAGATATTATTTACATATTGGAGTTCACATTACACTTGCAAATAGTTGACAATTTGCTCGCACAATTCCTTTACTCTACACATACATTGACGAATAAAAAAAAACGATTTCCTATTTAGATACATTTTACTCTAACATATACAATTTCCTATATATTTTTCTAATTTATTAATGATAAAATAAAGAATGCGTTTTGTTTTCTGAAAAGCAATATGCCGAAAAGTCACAATTATATTTAAATGAAATGAATCTGTGTAACAAATTGTCAACATGAAAATTGAACTATTAAAATTATATGTGCAATAGTTGCATCTTTAAAAAAACAAACTCTATGGATTCCATTTGTTTTTTTTTTATTAATTTATGGGCTGGAATTTTTTTTAAAGATCCAACTGCTTGAAGGTGATAATCTTTTATTTTTCTTTTATTAAAATCGCTCACAAAATATTAGTCAGGTGTGATTAACGATATTATGTATCACAGAATATTTCTACAATCATTGAACACAGTCGCGCATTATAAAACCATAGTTTTTTAAGACCTTCCATTTATTATGCATTACACGTGCCAAAATAAAAAAGCAACGAAAAATACAGGAAAATGCAAATTAAAATAAAAACACACATCACTTCAATGCTACATAAAAAATATCATTTCAAAAGTACTATAGAAAAAATACTTTTTTTTGCATATTTTCTTGTTTTTATACCGCGACCTGTGAAGTTAGGTGAGATCATTTTTTTCAGCATTTTTTCAAAAATTTGTAATTTTTTTGTCATTTCTTTGTTATACACATATATATATATATATAACTAGTAATTATAAGTATTAAATATAAAGTAAGTAGTAAAAATAAGAAATGTTAAGGCCAATGCGTTTTTTATTAAACTAAATTAAAAATAAATTTAGAAATAACTCAAAGGAGTTAGTCGTCAAGGAAGAATATAATAATAATATAATTACATCACTTAATACTTAAATTGATATAAATGTACTTTTAAAAATCGGTGGATGAGACTTTAATCGATTTTAGACTTACAACGGGTTTGTAAAAAAGTTTCTTACAAGAAAAGGGACTTACTTGCTAAGCAATATGGAATAGTATATTTTTTTAATATTTTCCTAACTTGAAAGTAATCACAGGACAAAATTATAAAAAGGGCAGCGCTCTTTCTGGCACGAAACTAAAATAATAATAAAAATATAGTCACAATAATTAACAAATACGTAAAGCTTTTAAAAAAAATTAAATAGGAAATGAGAAACAGCGATGCCCTTTGCTAGCAACTTACCACCGCAACGCGTCGAGACTGTCGTTGGAATTCAAACTACCCAAAGGTTGGTCGGAATTAGGTTTATTTCATCATAACAAATATTGAGCAATGTATTGATATGTCCTTGCGACCACGTCGACTTGAAACTATCATTTTCTTTTGCATCAGAATTAATAAGAGAAGTCTTAATTACTAAACGTCATCAAACTTTGCTTTCTATAATAACGCTGTTCTGCCATTAAAATTATATAAAAATTACTAAAATGACTAAGAATAAATATTGGTTGGTTATAGAAGGTTCAAAATTTGGGATGTACATTTTAATGCCACATTATAAAAAAAAAATTGTCGAGTAAACAAAAAAAAATGTTAGGGTTGTATAACCCTTATGAATTAAGGGTGTGAAAATTAGAGTCGTTTCTCAGACCTACAGAATATCCCTATAAAATTTCATAAACACAAAATATATACATATTTGATTATAAAGATGTAGTTTGTTTGTGTGAACGCGCTAATCTCAGGATCCGCTGGTCCGATTTGAAAAATTATTTCAGTGTTGGTTACTCCATTTATCCAACCAACAACCCAAAGTCACTATTCCACGCGGACGAAATCGCGGGCACTGCTATTTCGTGATAGCTTCACTATCTTTCTGCGAGAAAATTGATAATTTCAGTTCGCGCATTACACAATCAAGCCCGGATATAAAAATGCTGCTAATAACATAATGTTAGATGAACTCCCGTTAGGGTGGTAAGCGAAAAAGCGTGTTTGGGCGATTTGTGCTACTTTCAACCGTATTCACACGATCTCTAGGGCATAAATTCGCATGACCACGTCGATATAGTTAAACATACCGCCCAAACAAAACGGGGCTTGAATATTTCCATAGAGAAAGAAAAAATGGAATAGAACAGAAGACAATTGAGATATTGCTTGAGTTATCTCTGTCTATTCCTATTGGCGAATTGTTTTCGGAAAAAACCCAGATATATTCAAGCCCCGTTCAAAGTACAAATAATAACAATAATATTCTATAATAATAATCACTAAGGTTCGAAAAATTTTTTATATCATTTTCTGATTTTCGAAAAATTGCACCATCTAATTTTAGTATTATTTTTTTTTTCGTTTATTTCACTGACATTTTATTTTTTTTTGCATTTTTGCTGAGTTACACGATAGATAAACTTAAAATACCTAAGTCACGCGAGACTGGCCGCCGGCCGCGTTTTTATGAAAAACCCGCCGGACAGGACACACAACATATTTCCATTGAGGAAACAACACGCTACATATTAGCGGAAGAAACGAGCGAGTGTTGCCATAAAGAATGATAAATAGAATAAAACTGACTCTACAGGCCGATGGAAAAATTATTGAATGGCGACACCTCGTCATTTCTCGCCGCTAACACTCCAGCCATACTTGGATCACGGATTTTTGACTCTTCAAAATTAGGATCACACACACACAGCTACCAAACGCGTCGACTGTACACAGAACGTCTGTGTGCGCTAATGACACGTTGGTCGACTTGACGATCGGAAATATTCTCATTGCCTATCATTGTATCTGCATACATTGATTGAAATATAAAACATATTAGCGAATGGCGCATGATTATTTCTAGTTTTAGTACAAACACTCAGTTGATGGTACAGAATTGAAAATATATTCACTAGAAAAAAAAATCAACTTGTCTCAGGATTCAGGGAATCGAACCTGCATCTTAACCTCGCCGGAGTATTGCAATACCAGTGTGCTACTGAGACTTAGGAGAGACCTCCAATATTATCCTAGTACTATTTTCTGCTTCGAAATGTCATTGATAAAATCGTTTGATGGCGTACCGTAAGATTGCTGATTTTTTATTTTCAATGTTTATGTATTTCTTTATTTATTTTACAGCCTTACTGAGTGATTATTACCTTTTTATAAATATTTATAATTATGCATATGTGATTTCCTGTAATTGTAAGAACAGTTAGTTTAACATCTATTTAAAACACAATTATTAATCATAATATACTGTTATATTAAATGAATAAAAAAATCAGCGCCATCTCTTCAATGTCATAGGTAATTAATTAGCTACCAACACTCAAATTTCGATTATTATGATCTATTCAGTCGCCAGTTTCAAAAATAATAAATAATTTATCAAATGAACGCAGAATTCAAATCAGGCAAGTAAGAAGTTGGGTAGAATCGTCCAACCCCCCGCACCCTTCCTTCCTCCCTTCACATTTCCAGTACTCCAAAATGTGGACGATCAGTCAGGCCGCGCCCCCGGCCGGCGCCGGCGCGCGGGTCAGTTGTCGCAGTACACGGGCAGCACGGGGCTGCGCGGCCAGTCGCACATGTCCTCCTCGCTACTTTCGCTGCCCGATCTGGAGATTAGTGATTTATTCAATTCATACAATTATCACATTTATTCTACACTAGCTGTGCCCGCGACTTCGTCCGCGTGGAAAATTTTTTTTGGTACCATAATCTTTACCTTAACTTATATGAACTTTGAATGGCATGTTATTTATATCGAATCAATGGCTTGAAAAATAAGATTCAGGTTTCTAGCTCCAAAAATAGCGATACTTCCATACATCTTTTCATCCCTATAGCCTATGTCCTTTCTCAGGGTCTAAAGATTGTCTGTGCCAAATTTCATCAAAATCGGTTTAGAGGTTTAAACGGGAAAGCGTAACAGACAGACAGACAGACAGACAGACAGACAGACAGACAGAGAGTTACTTTCTTACTACTAATTATTTTTCTGAACATCATCCCTTGAATATTTAGAAGGGGTTTCAAAGTTGGTATAAAATCTGATTTTTAAATTATTACAAATATATATATATATATATATAAGTATATATATATGTCTCTAGAGGTAGATTGAAAGTAGGGGGAGGTCGGGTACCTGTTCCTGGGCGGCGTGGTGTCAACGCCGAGGTGTTGTTGCTCCTCGATGGTGGGCAGCAGCGACGTCAGGCGGTCCGTGGGCCGGAGCACCTGCACAAAACTCACGTTACACATAGGGCTCCGATTGCGGCACGATATTTCATCAATTCAAAAAATATATATATATTCACGAAACATTCGCAAACGTAAACGAAATGTCGAATTCCTTCAGGAATATTTCAAAAGATGTAATATACAGAAATGTTTTCATTGAAAAGTAGTACGCCAGGTACGGGCAGACTAGATTAGTACGGAAGGTACCGTAGCAGCCGGCGGGGCCGGGCGGGGCCGGGCGGGGCCGGGCGGGGCCGGGCGGCAGGCAGGGCGTACCTTGAGCGTGCGCTCGGACAGGCGCCACACGAGCCGCTGCCGCTGCGGCGCGGCGGCGCGCGCCTCGTAGCGCGCCAGCACGTCGCGCACCTGCGCGCGGCACGCCAGCAGCGCCGCGCTCGACATCTGCGGCCCGCGACCACTCGGGGTCAATAACACGAAATCACAAGGCACAGCTACCGGGACGTTCACTACTGTAGCGTTCCATTTTTTTTTTATTAAAAAAAATATTTAAATGGCTGTAACGGAAGCGGCGAATAACAAATTTAAACAATATTTTAAAAAAATCTAGTCAATACACTAATTATAAACGACTACTTAAAAAACACCACACCGAAATAATACATTTAAAACAATAACTCTTCACTTTACGACAATTACGGGCAAAATTCCCTCTTTCTCGGGGAGGCTTATGTCCACGATGATAATGATGAGCTAACAAGTATGCAATCCCCGTAATAGTAAAATCTCCGCGGCTAATATACTATCACAAAGATATCACTGGCGCATTGCCAATCCTACGACTTGAAGATATCATATCGCTCTTCCCAGTAATGTCACTGCCTGCCTCACTCTTCAAGCCTGAACACAGCTATTTGCCGTTAGAAATAGGTGAGGGTGAGGTACCAATGCAGACGACCTTTGTGAGGTATACCTCAAGTACCGTACACAAGTATACATGTAAAGAAATATATTTCTTTAATCTGTATATGCGCGCGCACCGTTAGCGTGTCGCGTCAATCGAGCTGTCATTGTCAGAGACAAATATCTATGTTCTATTCATAAAATGTTATTATAATTTTATTTTAGTTTAATTAATTAATATTAAGTTTTATAATTCGAAAAGTGATAGTTATAAACTTTCATTGTCGTTTCTTTATTTACAGGTATGATTTTCGGTTAGTTGTGTAAATATTATATGATTGCGTGATATCTACTCGATATACTCAAATTAAATTGCTATCTTTATTTACAAATAAACAATTTTGAGTTTGTTAAAGTCAACAATTAGTAGTTCGTAATAATATCAATAGATGGCGCTGTACTCTGTTCCATCGCGCTAACTGTATTTACACGCGTTCGTGTATAAACTCCAGTACTACTAGTATATAGTATATAGGTATAGAGTTGAAACTATATTGTCAAGGTTTTATTTATTTACTACCCAAATACAAAATATAGCCAGCATCCAGTTCAATTAGGTCAAACTGGCTCAATTAACAGAGTTGTATTTTACTTCTGAGACTAATTTACAATTAATTGTCATATATACATACATGGCACCGCGCCTGCAGCTGCGCGACATACTCGTACAGGTAGTACACGGTGTCGGGCATCGGCTCCCCGCGACGCGACAAATCCACCAGTTCTTGTTCTGGAACATGACACATCATAGATCACTTCATTGTTCACTATAGCGGCGCCTTTCAATTTCACCCGCATATTAAACCTTCCTTGATACATGGACTATTAAACACTGAACGAATTTTTCAAATTGGACCAACAGTTTCTGAGATTACCGCGTTCAAACAAACAAACTCTTCAGCTCTATCCCTACTAATATTATAAATGCGAAAGTAACTCTGTCTGTCTGTCTGTCTGTCTGTCTGTCTGTCTGTCTGTTACGCTTTCCCGCTTAAAGCTATCAACCGATTTTGATGAAATTTGGCACAGACAATCTTTAGACCCTGAGAAAGGATATAGGCTATTTTTTAATCCTAAGTAAGGGTCGAAAAATTGAAGTATCGCTATTTTGAGAGCTAGAAACTCCAAACTTATTTTTCAGTCCATTGATTAGATATAAATAAACATGACATTCATAGTTTATATAAGTTAAGGTAAAGAGGTATGGTACCCAAAACAAAACTAATTCACGCGAACGAAGTCGCGGGCACAGCTAGACATCAGATAACAGAGGAATCACAAATATACAAATATGATCATATACATATTTGTCCTGGGTAGTGATTCTACTCACGACCCCTAGCGCAAAAGGTACCTCCATTTGCGCCACCACAAAGGTAATTTTTTTTCAATATAATTGATAAAGTGTAGTTAGTCCACTCACCGATTTTTTGGCATATGATGACGAGAGCCAGTACGCTGGGGCGTGCGTTGGCGCACGCGGCGTCGCATGCGGCTATCTCTAGAAGGTTCACCAATTCACTTTCCTGCACGACAAATATACAATTTACAACTCACGTTTGTTTTTCCAAAATCTCTGTGACGATTATACACACTTATTTGCAAAAAAACGGGCACCTAAGCAATGAACCATTTCAAATGTTACTATTGGTTTGTTTGATAATTATAGGTAGTTTTACTTTCACAATTTTGTAAATTAATAAGCAAATAATCGTTTACGTCAGTATTATCATAAAATGTAGATAAAATATATGGGTTTTAATGCTAAAGTTCACGAGTAGTGTATGCTCGCTAGTAGTGCATATGCTCGTGAAGTACAAGTTAACAAAGATTTTTGTTTGTTTCTTCTTTATTAAAGTAAAAGCAGATAAATGTTTAGTATCGAGTGTGACCCCCTCTAGCTGAAATCACAGCTTGAATTCGTCTGGGTATGCTAGCGAGGATATCCCGTATACTTGCTTGCGGAATACGTTCCCACTCCGCGGTAATCACATTCTTCAGCTCTCTGATGGTCTGCGGAGCCGGTAGTACTGATCTCACGCGTCGTTTCAGAACGTCCCAGACATGCTCTATAGGATTGAGGTCGGGACTTCGAGCTGGCCAATCTAAACGACGAATGCCGACCTCTTGCACATACGCTTCCACATCGCCAGACCGGTGGGCGCGAGCGTTGTCGTCCATAAAAATTGAGTCTTCGCCTAAAGCGGCCGATGCGGGTTGTCCATGAGAAATAAGAACTTCCGTTATGTATCGATGTCCAGTCAGTGAGCCGTTTTCAATGAAGACTGACTCTGTACGATCCATTGAATTTATTCCAGCCCAAAACATAACAGAGCCCGCACCATAAGGTGAGATTTCTTCAAAACAAGCCTCTGCAAAGCGTTCTCCTCGTCTTCGTAGCTGTCGCCGACGTCGATCTTCACCGAACAGAGATATCCTGGCTTCACCGCAGACCAATACCCTATTCCAGTCTTCTTGGGTGTATGACTCACAATTTCGAGTAAACCTAAGCCTGGCGGCTCTGTGCTCACGGAGTAACTTAGGGTTGTTCTTAAGGCCCACATACGAAAACTTGCAATTTCTCAACGCGCGACTCCCAAGAAAACGATCACCAACATGGTTGGGTACATGGTTTTTTTCCAGAACTAGGCCATTTTCTCGATGGAGCCGGTGTTTTGATACCGTCGAGCGTCTCACACTTAGCCTTTGAGCCACGAAGCATTGGCTGCAACCCTCTTCGAATAGCGCAATAATTTTGGTAGCTTTTACCACTTTCTCTAACATTATTGAGACAGCTTATCAGCAATAAATGAAGCTTTGACAATTAAGAATATGAAAAAAATTCATAAAAATTGAGTAAAAGTTATGAAAACCGATATTATCTTTTGGGACTTGGCACCAAAAATGTAGGATAACAAGTGGTTTTCTGTAAAAACGAGCATCAAACGTAAATTTGAATTTAGGACGTATTGTTTTAAACACCACGGCATTTTACCCGTTTTTTGCCAATGAGTGTATATAGAAAAGACCCCATTTCGTTCCGGCCCTTTTGTTTATCTTTTTTAATATTGTATAGACAAAGATGTTATATATTTAATTATTTGACCCGACAGACGTCCGTCTCAACTCTCACTTAAGTTTAAAAAAATTGCTACTTTAAATTTAAATATAACCTATCTTAAAGACGGATCAATCAGTACACAGTACAAATCGATTAAAGGACGGTCGGAGGGGAGAGCCGGAGGAGGGGGGGGTCGGGGGGGGGAGGGGGGGGGAGGGGGGGGGGAGGAATGGGAGGAGGGATAGCGACTATCATTTTAGGTATATCTTTTACGATAGGTCAAACAGTACACAATGCAAATCGATTAGAAAGTCGATGGGGGAAAGGGGAGGGGTCGGAAATCGGTGAGGTGGGTCCAGGGGTTGGAGGCGAAATCAGGGACGCACGTACCTGCGTTTCTTGCTGCAGCATCCGCGTCAAAAGCCACAGCCACTCGTGCGCGGTGACCGCCACCGGCCCCGCGCACAGCGCCAGCTTGTCGACGATGACGCGCGACATGCGCGCGACGTCGCCCTCCGTGCACGCCGACTGCGATATCGACACTGGCGACACCCAGATCCACATTCAGACAGGTAATATTAAATTAAGACAACATCGCATTAACACCTAGACACAGAATAACCACACTGAAAAGCCGTTAATTTGGAACAGCAAACAGACAGATCAATTTTATTTATGTCATCAGAACAGCCATTAGAAGTCCACTGCTGGACATAGGCCTCTCCAAGAAAGGAGGATTTTGCCCATAATTATAACGCGCTGGGCAAGCGTGTTGGCAATCTCAGAGCGCAGCTTTCGCGACGGGGACGCTGCTTCCCATCCCCGCCTTATGCATTTGAGCTGCACTGCTCCGGATGGATATACCACTATCTTTCGGTTCTGGTACCTTAGTCGTCTTTAACTTCACCTGGTACAGAGGGAGGGTACTATTCTACTCTGCCGGTACCTCACGGCATATTATAGAGTTAGATATAGTGGACTCAAGTGCTTCGACTCACCCAGCTCCTCGACAGTAACGTTCCTGGTGGCCTTGGTGGCACGCGCGTGCTCGTCGATCGCGATGTTCATGCACGACACCGTGATGCACGGCACGTGGCACGGACGCACCTTCATCTTGGTCAGGAACCTGGACGTCAAGACATTATCATCATCACTATCATTGTTGAACATAACGCTAAGCGTAGCTTTCACGACGGGAAAGCTGCTGCCCATCCCAACCCTGTTGTATTTGAGCTACTGTTTCGGATGTAAACGCCACCTGTCAGTTCTGGTACCTCATTCGCCTCTTACGACATCTGGTAGGGCGTACACCACATCAAATAATAAGGAGGAACTGACTGACTGACTGATATAAAACTATGAGGGTATAGAAACTGGAAATTCTGCACAGGGTTTCCTTTACCACCGTAGGGGAACCACTAAGATTAAATTATTAAAAATTCACCACCTAAAGGTGCAAAAATAGAATGTAACTTGGCTTTTTTTTTCAAAGTTATTCCAATGAAATTCCGTACTTAGGTTCTTCATTCGAAGTCATTACATAAAGGAGGTTAAAGTGGGGCACTTCTACTTATCACAGAAAGTCTCACCTGTCGAACAAGTTGATAGCGTGTATGAGGACGCTGGCGGGCAGGTCGTACCACACCTTGAGGCAACGGAGGACATGAGCGGCGCCGTCGCGGGCACCAATCGTCACCTCCTCATTCTGAAACTGCACACAACAATACTAAGCATATCGTCAATATCATTACATTGCAAGTCCACTACTCGACATAGACCCCCTCGAGAAAGGGGGAGAGTTTTACACATAATCACCGCGATAGGCAATCAAAAACGCAGCTTTCGCAATGAGGATGCTGCTGCCCATCCCCACCCTATGCATTTGAGCTACACTCTCTCGGGTGGATGTACCGCCATCTGTCGGTTCTGATATCTTAGTCGCCTCATACGACACCTGATATTGGTAGACCACCGTGGTGGTCACCGCATTGTGGACGTTAGCAACACCGAATCATCCTTCCTTAAGAGATCGACAGCAAATTGGTGCATATAGCATTATCACGTCACTACTTATTATGAAACAAAGTCCCTTTCCGCTGTCTGTCTGTCCCTTTGATGCTTAGACCTTTAAATCAATAAATTCCCACAATATCTCATACATTGGCCTGATTCCGAGATAAGTCGCTTAAAGCACTTGTGTTACAGACAGACAACAAAGGAATTACAAATATAATACTTAAATACATATTTTCAACACCCAGACACAGGACAACAATCATCATATAAATATTTATACTGGGGAGCCATCTGTATTAACGCGTAAGCTACTTTTATCCAGAAACCATGTTCCTGTGGGATAGATCTAAATTAAAGGCTTGTTATATATATGTGTGTATATTTATGTATATATATATATATATATATATATATATATATATGTTCCTGTGGGATAGATCTAAATTAAAGGCTTGTTATATATATGTGTGTATATTTATGTGTGTATATATATATATATATATATATATATATATATATATATATATCTCACAGGAACCTGGTCTCTGGAAAATGGTAGCTGGATAAAAGTAGCTTACGCGTTAATACAGATGGCTCCCCAGTATAAATATTTATATGATGATTGTTGTCCTGTGTCTGGGTGTTGAAAATATGTATTTAAGTATTATATTTGTATAATACATACATCTTTCGTTGTATATATAATGTATGAAGATCTTGCAAGCGGTCCCTAGCCAGAGCGATATTTCATGATATATCAGGTACCAAGTTGTTTTTTATTTTCAAGTAATGTTAAATATAATTTAGCTTTTTATAAGCATAAAACCTTTTTGAGTTATATTTTACTTAATATATCCATGACATCATCGGCATCTATTAAATAAGCTACGAATCGAAATAAAAACTAGAGCGGTAATTGACATCTCTCTATCTCACTCGCGCGCACGTAAACACAGGCCCATGACGTCACCGTTCACATTTACCATCCTCGTCTTTTTTATTTCGACCAACATATTTTCCTGATTTCAATTGTGTAATTGAAATCCACCATACACACAAAACAACTTTAATTTAAGCAACGAGCGATAAACAAGTAACCAGTCTTCAACCTTGAAGCTATGCAAATATGGTCCGAGCACGGATTAAGAATGCACAGATAGCCACTTATACAAAACTGGGTTAATTATGGCGAGCAGTGACTTGCAATACAGACCATCTGATTCCCACAGATAATCCCTACTAATATTATAAATGCCAAAGTAACTCTGTCTGTCTGTCTGTCTGTTACGCTTTCCCGCTTAAGCCTCACAACCGATTTTGATGAGATTTGGCATAGACAATCTTAAGAGCCTGAGAAACGACATAGGCTACTTTTTTAATTTTAAGTAAGGGTTGAAAGGGCTCAATAAGGGAGATGAAAATTTGTATGGAAATATCACAATTATTAGTGCTAGAAACTTAAAACTTATTTTTCAGGCCATTGATTCGATATAAATAAACATGACATTTAAAGTTGATATAAGTTAATGTAAAGAGGTATGGTACCCAAAAAACCTATTCCACGCGGATGACCTCATACAGAGGTCGTCTGCATCGGTACCTCACTCTCACCTATTTCTACCGCCAAATAGCAGTGTTCGTATTGTGTTCCGGTTTGAAGGGTGAAGGAGGTACATAGTGAAATAACTGGTTCATCATATCAGCCATAAGAAGTCTACTGCTGGACATAGGGCTTACCAAGGGGTTTAAGTTTACTTTTAACACATAATCGGTAAATGTTATCCAAAAAAACTTTGCTTTTCGCTATCTCTCCCTAGGTATATTTTTTTCTATCGATCTTATTGTCACCTTTTACAACCTATTTCATTTATTACTATTTCCATTCAAAGGTTACCTAGAAGAAATAGCTATTTGCGATAAGGCCGCCCATTGTACTTGATAATTACTGTTTTTTCTCATGTTCTTTTATGTTTTGTGTACAATAAAGAAATACTGAGAATCATAGAAGTATTTAAACGTGCATATTTTTTCAAGCTTAGATAGCAAACGCCCGGACTGGACGAGATAGACAATATTGTTATAATGTACTACAATATTGTACACCATAAAAATGTCATCAAAAAAGTCCGTGGCGGCAAATCGGCGATGATACTTCAATACCGCGTATGTAGTTTAGTTGATAAGGTCCATTTTTCATTTTATCTAATTGAATTTTTAACTTTATTTGCAACTGCTACTTACGCGGCATTGCACTATCATCGACATGTCTATCTCTCTGCGCGATGATACCGCGTGGATGGGAAAATAAACGTACATACATACATACATCACGCTTGTTCCCCATCGAGATAGGCAGAGACTATGGATCTCCACTAGCTACGATCGTGGCACACTTCTCTCGTTTCCCTTACTCGCATTACTCCTTTCATACACGCTCGTTTATTCTTGGTACTTCTGACCTGGCCCTTCTTTATAACCACTTCTACCTGGTTAAGATATGTTCGGCTCGGTCGTCCTAGACCAACTCTTCCATTCACTTCCGCTCTATATAGTTGTGAAGTCATAAAAATTGTAACTTTCAAATCCTGACACAACTTAAAGAAACCATGTACTAAAGCCATTAAAAATGTAATTTTATTATTAGTACCTACCGTGTTTACTGTTCTTTGCTATTTGAAAGTTGGCGTAATTGTCAAAAAATACAACAAAACCGTTTAACACATTATCTATCATCATCATAATCATCATGGCTAACTTTTATTTTTAATGGAGCAGCTCGGTGGTATTTCCCGTGGTATTTGCCGTGTCGTAAAAGCCCACTAAGGTACCAGAACTGACAGTCCGCGTGATAGTAAGCCTCACTACAGCCAATAGACACTCGTAATATCACAAGGATATCACTAACGCGTTTCCAACCTTGCGACTTTTGGATATTATACGCCCACTAATAGAAAAGAAACAGGGCCATTTGCGCTACACTGTTTCGGATAGATACACCGCCACCTGTCGGTTCCGGTAACACGGTTATCTCTAACGACACCCGGTACATGGTGACGTCATTTATTTATTTATTCATTGGTAAACCAGTAATTGTTACACCGTGATAACATGCATACATAAGCCAGAACTTAAAACTAAGTGTACAATAGTAGGTTCACACAGCAAGCGTTGTGCGATCACACGACATTAAACCTTTCCTATTCATCTAATTTAAAAGTAATTTAATCTAAGTTTAATTGATGAATTTAGGGCTTAATTCTATAGTAAGGAGAGGAAAATAAGTCAATATGAATATTATACTTATTGTGAAGTCTACACAGTCTAGAAAAAGAGGAGTTAGACATATATCCTGACCGATGGTTCACGGTACGATAATGCATCATCGATTACCACCGACAGGAAACCACCGATCACCTGCGCCTACCAATCCGAGGCCAAACAAGGATCTTGTCAAATCCAGACTGTTACCTTGCCAGTCTGCCGTTAGCCGTGTACGGAAACGGAATTCTACAAAGGTCGTCACCAGTCGGCCTATTGCGGCGGTGTCAAAGGTTACCCAAGAAAATGTACATCCACAATTACATCGTAATTTATGAGTGTCTGACACGCGGCAAATTTTTAAATTTGCATTTTTAATTATTGAGTACTAGATTTTCCGCTAACGGCTTTTTTAATGTACATGTCATCCCTGAGGAACTCCTCATTATTCCGAAAGAAGTAGAAAAACATGTTGTTATTGTCAAAAAGCTCTATGAAAGAAGAACCTCAAACAAAAATCGCTTGCATTGGTAAAGGTCGCCTTACTCCCACCTATTTCTACCTCCAAATTGCAGTGTTCGCATTGCTGTGTTCCGGTTTGGAGGCTAAGAGAAGCGGTGAAATTACTGGGGAATGTGACATAATGTCTTCAAGTCACAAGAGGTTGGCAACACGCGAGTGATATCTTAATGATATTATAGTCTATAGATTTAGTTTTTTTGACCAGGTTAAATAAAGAAAAAAAAAATATAGGGTCAAAATTTAAAGAATATATCAGCCATAAGAAGTCTACTGCTGGACATAGTGCTTCCCAAAGATTGGGGTTGAAGTTTACTTTTAACACATAATCGGTAAATGTTACACAAAAAAACTTTGCTTTTCGCTTTCTCTCCTTAGGTATATTTTTTTCTATCGATCTTATTGTCACCTTTTACAACCTATTTCATTTATTACTATTTCCATTCAAAGGTTACCTAGAAGAAATAGCTATTTGCGATAAGGCCGCCCATTATACTTGATAATTACTGATTTTTCTCATGTTCTTTTATGTTTGGTGTACAATAAAGAAATACTGAGAATCATAGAAGTATTTAAACGTGCATATTTTTTCAAGCTTACATAGCAAACGCCCTGAATGGACGAGATAAGCAGTATTGTTATGTTAATGTACTACAATATCGTCGTACACCATAAAAATGTCAACAAAACTTAACTAACCTGAACTTAAAACTAAGTGTATATACAATAAGTAGGTTCACACAGCAAGCGTTGTGCGATCACACGACATTAAACCTTTCTTAACAATCTAATTATTTAAAAGTAATTTAATTTTATTTAAAGTTTCATTGATGAATTTAGGGCTTAATTCTATAAGTAAGGAGAGGAAACAGAATCAACATTAGAAAACATAGTTATTTTAACGATCGTACTAAATATGCCGTGAGGTACCGGTAGAGTAAAATAGTACCTCCCTCTGTACCAGGTGTCGTAAGAGGCGATTAAGGTACCGGAACAGAGTAGCTCAAATGCAACAAGGGCGCGGATGGGCAGCAGCATCCTCGTCACGAAGTTACGCTCTGCGATTACCACCAAGCCTGCCCAGCGCGGCAATTATGGGCAAAAATCCCCCATCTGGGGAAGCCTATGTCCAACAGTAAACTTTTTAAGGCTGATATGATGACTAAATATTCTAAAATCTTTTGTATACTATGGTAGCGAATACAAAGACGCAACCACCCACGGGGTATTTCGAAATAGCCGCGGTAGTGTTAGATGCAGTGAAACTTTCCCATTCACACCTGACCTTGGGGATCGCAGCTAACTCACAGTTTCACTATAATCATGTCTTATAAGGTCATCTATTGCACACATGTGTTCATCACACACTTAATATAAATTCTATGCCGGAGATTGTTATTTTCTATTAATAAATTAAAAAAAAAAAGTAGTGTAAAATATTGTATCTTTTTTTATATATTTTTGTGCTTAATATATTGTTTGTAAAAATCATCCCTCAAGGGGTTAAAAGCCCCCTTTTGCAAAGTTAGTATGAGAATTCTATAATTTAACGCGAGAAAAACCGCGGGACAATGATATTATATTATATATTTTTCTAAAAAAAGATTTACTCTATATTTTATTTAAATTTAAAAATGAAGGGCCCGATGTCACAGATGGCAGTGATCCTGTCTTATACGCCATGTCTCGTAGTTTCAATCACCGCCTAGAGGCAAATATTTACATATGTTCTATATCTGGGTATTATTTATGTTTTGAAGTACATTTTATAATTTCCTTGTTATCTGATATCCGTAACAAGCTTTTAAGCTACTTATATCTGCGACATGTCAACGTATGTGGTGTCGTGTCACGCGCCGTTAACCCCCAGCCACCAGACAAAGGTTACAGGTTGAAACCCACCTTAGAGTCAGCAGGCAGGCACAGTTTAGGCCGGAACTTCGGCTCCAGCAGCAGGTATTCGTCAAGTGTGTCATACAATTGCTGCACATCCAGCTCGGGCTCCGTTGCGCGGCTGGTGGACGCCACCGGCGACGGACACTCGTCAGCATCCGGGTGCCTAGCGCCCGCTCTCAACATGATCGGGCTGGTTGCGCGAGCGGCGGGTGAATCGGCACCTTCGATACAAAAGTAACATCACATATTAGGACACTACGCACCTATCAATTATCTGTTTGGTACAATTTCACTCAAAACCTAATCGACTAATTCAAATAATTATTTCACCAAATAACACTGTCTGTATTATTTTTCATAGAATCAAACTAAACACCTAATATGAAATGTGATTGTTGAACAGTTTTTGTCGAAGCAAACTTTAGGTCCTACCTACCATTGAAGTTACAACTTCTTACGTTTGCCTATCCCATAGCATTACACCAATCAAAATAAAACTACATACTTTTTAACGGCTTTAAAAATGCGGTTTATTCAATCTTTTACACTTCTTTATATATTGCCACAAGATTCTTATTCCCACCTAACTCCGTGATAAGTCGCTCAAAGAATTTGTTTTTTGGAAATCAGAATCAACAGAGGAATCACAAATACACTACTTAAATACATATATTTAACACCGAGACACAGAACAAATACAAATATCATCAAGTAAATATTTATCCTGGATGGGGATCGAACCCACGACCTTTGGCGCGCAAGATAGCTCGTAATCGGGCCCGTCTAAACTTCTTCTTCGACCTTTTGTAGAACATCAACAAACCGTTTTTTAAAGCCGTTAAAAGAGTAGTTTTATCGTACCTATCCTAATTAAAAAAGTCTACCTTCGAATTTGATCGCATAAATGACACCCAAAACCAAACCGGTCCACAACACTAAATATGTTACATGAACATATCTTACCTAAGCTTAGGGCAGGAGCAAGCAGCGGCTAATTCGTTTGATGTGCCCGCGCCGATTCCCCCTCGGCTCGACGACCCGACGGTTTGAGCGACCAGGCGCAAAGGCCTTAGTACCTGACCAAAGAGATCGCCGTTCAACGCACTGCGGCTATCGAGCCACTGCCGCCGACTTTTATGGAGTCGTACTCACAGGACGATCGAGTGGGGATGCGACAGGGTAGGTGGTTGTGGAGGGGGTGGGGGTGTACAACTCCAGAAAAGGAAGGCTACCGGTGCCAATGCCTTGTTGAAAGACAATTGTCCAGCCACCTCTGCGTCTCTTTGTCAAAGTCAGATATCGTACAACCGTGGTTGGGCACGAGTTGTAGGCCTCGTACACTGCGCTCACACAGGCAAGTCACAGCGACGGGTATGCTTGAATAGAAACCTTCGGTCAAATTCCCTTGGCCCGCTAGTATACACCGGGTCAATGAACCCTTAATACTATTTTTATGTGGACTATCGAAAATCCCTCGCAGCAAGCGAGACGAGCCTCTTCACAGGGAGAAACAATTGACATACAGTTTTGACAGTTACCTGTAAAACGATTACATTACAATGCTTATACAGGTCTCGGTGGGGATATATCCTTTCTGTGTAAAATGGAACCCATCCAGTGCCTTGCTTTTTAATAGTCTAATGTTTTGAGCGGTTTAAAATTATTTTATTACATTACTATCATCGCTATTAAAAATAGGGGTTGGTGATAAAAGGGTGAAAATTTAGGGGTATATTTTCTTATACTAGGTACTGTTCTACTCTGCCGGTACCTTACGGCACCGGCAGAGTAGAACAGTACCTGCGCCCCTGCACCAAGTGTCATAAGAGGCGACTAAGTCCAAGTCCAAAACTGTCCAGCTCAAATGCATAGGGCGGGGATGGGCAGATCGAGTATCGCAGAGCGCAGCTTTCGCGACAAGGATGCTGCTGCCCATCCACGCGCTATGCATTTGAGCTGCACTTTTTCCGATGTATTCCAATTCCGATATATACCGCCCCCTGTCGTTTCCGTTACCTTACTTGCCTCATACGGCACCTGGTACAGAGGTACTATTCTACTCTGCCGGTACCTCACAGCTTTACACTAGTACGAATGTAATTTGAAATATTGATACCGTTACGAATCAACCTTCGCCCGTTAAAATCCGGTAAATAACGTTACAACACAGAATACGTTATCTGGCCGGTTATCAGCATACGACCTTCGCAGTGATGGCAAACAAACAAAAAAATATGTTGAATTTACTGTCAGTCTTAGTTACTTAGTCAGAGTAGATAAATAATTCAGAAACAATTAAATTAAATCATTAATTGGCTGTGTGGTACAGGTAGGGTAGAATAGTACCTCCCCCTTTACCAAGCATCGTAAGCGACAGAGGTACCGGAAGTGATAGATAGCGGTATATCCACCCGAAGCAATGTACAGTAGAATCCTCTAAAAATGCCATCGAAGGGAAGTGACAAACTCGTCAAGTTAACCGAAAGGCATACAAAGCAAAGACTTAAAAACATATGTACGAGCACCTTTGTATTTCTGTTAGGTACTTAGTTTATTAAAGGAAACACAAAACTTATGTGAATTATTACAAATAAATCCACAAAACGAGGCCCAACGTAGTCTTAAGGAGAGTAAGGAATAAAGACAGTCTCTACAACCGTTCATAATTACTTAAAATAGATCATAATAATCGACATGTGACATGTCACTATATCCGGCATAGAGAAGTTACTATATCATCATCATCGTACCAGCCATTGGAAGTCCACTGCTGGACATAGTCCTCCCTAAAAACCGGGGAATTTCGTCCAAAACTACCGCGCTGGGCAAGCGTGTAGGCAAATTGAAGAGCGCAGCTTTTTCGTTTCCCTATGCATTTGAGCTGCACTGTCTCGGATGGATATACCGCAATCTGTCGGTTCTGGTACCTTAGTCGCCTTTACGACACCTGGTATAGGAGGTACTATTACACCCTGCCGGTACCTCATAGCTCAAGTCATTATATCCGCTGAAGTTACTAAACATTTTGTATAAAAAACCAAACTTTACACATATTTACTTCATACTAAGCGGTTGGTCAATATAGGCGTGGTCTTAATAAACGGATTCTACTGTAGTACAAATGCAACAAGGTGCCCGTCTTGTGCCCAGCGCGGCAAACTAAGGGAGAATTCCGCCTTTTCTTAGGGCGGCTGTGTAATCTTAATTGTAAATGCGAACACAAAATGCATTCTATCACAACACACACAGCTCTTGAAAGTCAAACACATATAATAACAAGATATTTCGACTTCAAAATATTTACTAGACTTTGTTTATCGGACGAGTGACGCAAACATGGCTGCATAACATGCTATTTCTGTACGCTGTAGGTGTAAAGATGTTTGTTAGATTCACGTCTACAGATATTTAAACTCCATATCATGTCTTGACTGATAATTGTTGGCACCTTGTCACTTGAGGATATTATGTCACATTACCCAGTAATGCTTACTAACGCGGTAAGATTATATCAACGATAAAACGACTTGGCATTCAATTGCTTTAACCGCTAACTACTGCATAAGTGGTGTTGGTGGAACCTTTGTCACCACCAGTTTTTCTTGCATGTTCCTTTCTGGTGGGTCTCGTAATCATCATCAACATACCAGCCATTAAAAGTCCACTGCTGGTCATAAGCCTCCCCAAGAAAGGAGGAATTTTGCCTATAATTGCCGCGCTGGGCAAGCGTGTTGGCAATCGCAAAGTGCAGCTTTCGCGACGGGGATGCTGCTGCCCATCCCCCGCCCTGTGCATTTGAGCTGCACTGTTTCGGGTGGATATACCGCCACCTTGCGGTTCTGGTACCTTAGTCGTACAGGTACCCCTTAGTACATGGGGAGGTACTATTCTACTTCCAATGGCCTCCATTATCATATAAGCGTTGGGATGTCCAATACTGGACGTAAGACTCTAGGAGTTTCAGATGGATATACCGCCATCTGTCGGTTCCTATACGACTAAATTGTAATAACTATTATAAACAATTGGATATGACTGTAAATTATATAGACCTTTTATTGACTTTAATAGATCATCGACTTGCGTCACATGGAAGGCACTGTTTCCTTTACGTAAGCCAGATACCCAGCTATATAAAGAGCGAACGAGACCGTTGTATGTTTCGTTGTAAAAAGATCCTTAACATATATATATTTAGGGTTTAATTAATAATGCTATTATTTCATATCAGATAATAGATCTAAATTACAAGAGTTCGCTGGCCTGATATATATTTTTATGACGTACAATGATGTTATATTTCATGTTTGGTGTACAATGAAATTTTGTATGCCTAGGAAGACATGTATGTTGCCTTTGTCTATCTATCTATCCATCTATACAAAATAAATATAGCAATAAATGTATACTGTATTTATACCATTTCAAAAATAATAAAAGAGGCCAATCGAAAAATCCATTACGGTTGGACAACGTTTTGAAAACCGCGAAACTCACTTTCGCCCGACATACCTCCCCGCAGTCTTCAATCAATGATTTCTTTATAACTTAATTCACACAACATCTCAAACATTTATCTGACTTCGATAATCGCTTAAAGCGCTTGTGTTACAGACATTAGACCACAGAGGTATCAAAAATATAACACTTTAATGACTAGAGATGGAATTAACCCAAATATTTATCATATGTGTATTTTCTTGGGTGAGGATCGAACCCACGACCCTTGGCGAACGAGATAAGATCACTAAAGAATACCACCGCCACCGAAAAATTACCTGAGCAAATATTCATATGATGATATTTGTGTTTGTTCTGTGTCTGGGTGTTAAATATATGAATTTACAAACAAACAAAATTTCTAGTTTGCGTTTAAGATTTATGTGTGACTACGACAATCTGTCAATCTGTGTGTCACGCCCGTTGCGTGGGTGACAAAGAAGATTCGATTTGGCGTAGAAGCAAAGTCGGCTTACTCACAACTATGTATGAAATAATAGTTTATTTTGATCGCTGTAATTTCGTTGCTGAAGTGTTAGCGCACCGTGTCTATATTATCATCTGTTGTAACATAATATACACACATACATCACATCACGCCTGTGCCCCATCGGGTTAGGCAGACACTATGTATCGCCACTTGTTACGATCCGAGTAAGAGAAGGGAGAGACCCTTCTCTTACTCGGATAGTCTATTCATACACGCTCGTTTATTCTTGATATTTCTGACCTGGATCTTATTTAATACCCCTTCTACCTGGTTAAGATATGTTCACCTGGGACGTCCTATACCCACTCTTCCATTCACTTCCATCCTATTTTTTTGTGTCATTCTACTTTCACCCATCCTCTCTATATGTCCAAACCATTGACATTCCTGTCTCTATTGTTGTCACAACATCATCTTTTTACACCACATCGATCTCTTATCACCCTAATCCTTAATCTGTCTCTAAAAATAATCCCTACTAATATTATAAATGCGAAAGTAACTGTCTGTCTGTCTGTCATGCTTTCCCACTTAAACCTCTCAGCCGATTTTGATGAAATTTGGCACAGACAATCTTTAGACCCTGAGAAAGGACATAGGCTATTTTTTGATTCGAAGTAAGGGTTGTATGGGGTCGAAAAGGGTGATGAAAAGTTGTATGGAAGTATCGCTTTTTTTAGAGCCATAAACCTGAAACTTATTTTTCAAGCCATTGATTTGATATAAATAAACATGACATGACAAAGTTTATTTAAGTTAAGGTAAAGAGGTATGGTACCTAAAAAAACTATTCCACGCGGACGAAGTCGCGGGCACAGCTAGTAATAAATATTGTATAATAAACTAAATAATACCAATGTGGGTACTGGCGGAGAGGAAGGACACGAAGGAAGTATCAAGTTAGTTATAAGACCCGTCTGGTGCCGGCAGACTAGTATTAAAGTAGGCCACTCAATGACCTATTTGTTTAAATGACTTATAACATCATAAGGTCATAGGTCATTACTGTAAAATTGTAATAAGCAAATCGATACTCATAGTCAATGAGTTGTATTATTTATTTATGTATTTATTAGTATGTAATTTTATTATTGTACAGACCTTGATAGTATTTTTTTATTAATTTTATATTTATACAATAGTAAGTATACAATAGTATTTATACACACCTAACTTTTTTTATTACATACACACTTAAACACTAACATCCAGAAACAGAGCAAACACAAAAATTCACCATAGATATATTTCTGAGGGCATTGAATCTACGACCCTGGTCGCTATAGATAGGGACTTATCAGACTAAGAAAAACACATTTTACAGCTGGACAATACTTAGATATAAACTAAACACTGTCTGTTGTAAACTTAAGAGTATCTGTCATGTGGTCCTTTACTTACATCGTCGTTTAAAGCACTCGTGTTACTAACATCACATACGTATACACAACACCCAGACACAGAACAAACACAAATATTATCACATAAATATTTGTCCTGGGGACATCGAACCTGCGACCTTTGGCGCACATGATATGATCACTACGATTCGAGCCATCGGACCCGTCCCACACTATGGATAAAGATATAAAAAGTTACTGTATCAGATAAAATTACTTGGTCACGCTATGCCCACGTTCATCAATAGTTATGTCGTGTGATACGTCTTATCATTCTTATCATATGTAACGACTTTTCGTTTCGTCACGCCCATGCCCAAACGCGAAGCGAAATCGGCTAAGCCATGCATTTGGTAATCGTTTGCAGTCCTTATTTAGGGATGTTATTTGTTGGACTCCATCGAGCATCCTAATTATGATCAATTTATTCTCATCATCATCATCATCATAGCAGCCGTAAACTGCCCAAGAAAGGGGGAATTTGTCCATAATTGCCGCGCTGAACAAGCGTGGTGGAAATCGCAGACCGTAACTTCGCGACGGAAAAACTGCTCATCCCCGATCTGTTGCATTTAAATTACACTACATCGGGTTGATATACCTCCATTGAAGTTCCAGTACCTCAGTCGCTTACGACACCTGGTACAGGGGGAGGTACTATTCCACTATGTTTAAAAGTTAGAAAATCTACACACGATTATGTCATTACTAAACGGCCAAGTTTAGTTCATTACACATCCACGCGAACCGTGACAGCGCCACTTTCTATCGTAAAAATATAAATACGACTTGATGGCGACGCTGGACTAACTAACACTCATCCGACCCGAGAAGCGAACGCGGACTTGACGTTAGAAAGCACGCAACAACACCAACAAATCATTTACACTCGTGCGAACACAGTTGCATAACTTTACACAATAGTAGATATTCAAAAATCTTATACGAGGCGAATTTCAAATAACCCCGTTCTCACTTTCACACAATAAAATGACTATGCAACGCTAGGTTCATTGCCCTTAGAATTAAAGCATAATGTATATTCATAATATTTACAAAACAAAACTCGCGTCCTTTATCGGTTCACTCGCTCTTTTTAAAAACACTAAACAATTCGCTGGATGCCGAAATAAAAGTATCACGGGCCAACAGAATAATAACTTTTGACTGTTGCGTAAGATAATTATAATCTTTGCATATAAATTTACAATTAGCAAAGTAACATAGACATCTTTAGAGGTAATATGCATATAAAAAATAAATTCTACTTAAGATGCCGCGAGGTACTGGCAGATTTTAATAATAGCACCTTCTATATCAAGTAAGGTATGGCTCAAATGTACAGGGAGGGGATGGGCAGCAGCATCACTATTGCGAAGATACTATCTGCGATGGCGACCACGTTAGTACAGCGAACTATGGATATAATTCGTCAACGCGAGGACCATCAAGCATACGCTGTGCGTGACAGTAAACGTCACCACGGCCTAAGTTTGGAGAGCGGCGCAGTGGCAGCGCTTTTTCTCGGATGAACCTATAGCTGGACTACTCAGACGTCAATTCCGGCGCCACTGAAAAAAGAGGGCGGGGCCTCTCATTAATGAAAGGTCCGATGCTCGTTTTTATCCCGCGTACCCAAAGCTCGCGAGATCTGAGCGGGACCGACGGCGATCTCCCGAAGGCGCAACTAGAGGCTCGACCTAGGCTCGGGCGGCCATCGTTGCAAAAGAGGACAGACAGAGTGAGCCCGACAGCTCTAGGGCTGTCGGTTATCGCTCGTGGGGGCAGGGACTGCACGCGTTCGCCGGCGAACGCGGTGTACTGTTCTGTTATACGACTGCATGTGCAGTGTCAACGATCGCGTTGTGCCCGTGATTGGGCGGGGAAGGGCTGCGATTTTCGCGGTAATCCAATCGGGCGGATCGTCTAAGACGTGACGCGGTCTACGATGTCGGACGTGAGTGGCCGCGCACTTGGTCGCAACCCAGAGTTTTGCGGTTTTAAGCCACGCTCTGTCAATGCATAAATATGTTGAAGGTTCGTGCTAAAAAAAACCGCAGCCTATAAACGTTCGTATCATCAAGTATATCACTATCGCGACCAATGACTCATGACTTGAAGCTGTAATGTCACATTACCCAGTAATTTCACTATCTCTCTCACCCTTTAAGCCGAAACACAACAATGCAAACACAGCTGTTTAATACATTATTCAGCAAAATAATACTTCGATTATTTGAAGTTTAAAATAAATCATGTAAATAAACTATAACAAATAGACTATTTAAATACTTTTATTTAACAGTCAGGCACAGAGCAATCACATATAAATATTTGTCCAGGGTGGGGATCGAACCTACGACCCTGGGCGCACAAGATCACTACCATCTGCGCCATTGAGTCAGTCAATAATTATTATTAATACTTAAATTAATAAATAAATTTAGGTATTAATAATAATAACAATGTAATTAACTTAAAAATATTTGTAGTGTAATTATAATTTATTGGGTTGTAGTATTTATATGTATATTATTATTACGTTTTAGTTTATTTTTAGTTTTTATAAAATATTATGTCCTGTATGCTTCATTTGCAGTGCTTGGAAATGGCATGTAAGTAATAAGACCACAATAATTGTGAGACCTAATGTACATGCACTAGTATGGCAAATAATTATATAAATATAATATATATATATATTTGTATAACTTTATTACTTTTTATTTATAAAAAATATTAGTTATACGCATATATACACAGTCTATTATAAGCTTTTGTATAATATCGCCCTTCTATCGAAATAGTTGTAAACAAGTCATCGACCCGGTTCACGTCGATCGGCCCACAGAGTCTGCGCGTGGCGTCAAAACAACGCACGCACTGCCAGCACTAAACTAATAATGTCTAAATACTGAAACCGATACATTAATGATTGGCATTACACGCACAGTGCTCGTGCCTATACAAATAATCAATGCAGAGGAAGCGATGGAAGTGTTACTTAATGATCGAAACAAACGGGAGTCAAACTTGTCGTCACTTGTTTTTATGGGAGAGAGGAAATTTTAGAAATACTTTTACTAAAAAGTATTAAACATGTTTAAATACGGAGTGCCGTGGGGTACCGGCAGACTAGAAAAGTACCTCCCCTGAAATAGATGTCGTAAGAGGCGATTGAGGTACCGGAACCGACAAGAAGCGGTATATCCATCCGAAATAGTACCTATAGCCTCAAATGCACACAGGGTGCGGATAGGCAAAAGTATCCCCGACGCAAAAGCTACGCTGTCAATTGCCCACCGCCGCATCAGGCCAACATCCAGCAGTGGACTTACAATTGCTGGTATGATAAAATACGCAGTGGGGAATAGACGGAAGAAAATGGGGATTTCTTGCCATTTCACTCACCCGCTTATTATTAAGGCGGTGACGTCATCTGTTCGTATCACCATCCCTTTCCTACTATTTACCCCTGCTACCAGTTTAAAAAAGATTCAAACTCAATGGGTTTTTGTTCCACTAGAAGCACTAGAATATACCGCCATTAGCCGGTTCCGGGACCACAATCGCGTCTACTACATCGATCGTTTTCGGCAAAAACATAAGTTAACTAGAATTACACAGGAAAAACATAAAAAAGGACGTTTCCGTAAAAGTGCAATGCGAATTTACAAATAAACACAGGAAGTAATAGACGTTTTTAGATGCACCACAGTGTAGCGTAAGTAGATGACTTAGATGACTTATTACAAATATAATACTTAGATACATTTTAAATAAATAACACCCAGACAGAATTGAGGACATTGTTAATACTTATCAAACGAAAAACACATACATACATCACGCCTGTGTTCCATCGGGGTAGGCAGAGACACAGAGACATGCCTTTCTGCCTTTCTCGCATTGGTCCTTTCATATACACTCGTTTATTCTTGATATTACATTGCAAATCTGGCTGATCCCGATGAGATAGATCAATATAGTGCACTATAGTACTGTAAAACTTAAAAAAAAGTCTACAAAAATGTCCGCAATGGTATGTATCTTAGAGATAACCCACAATAACCATTTCTTATCCTCATTGCATCCGTGAAAAGTAGGGCGGGTCGTTGGAAGTTATTGAAAATAGAAGCCACCTTTAAAAAAAAGACGCCATCTTTAAAACATAAAAAGACGCCATCTTTCGAAAAAAGAAGACGCCGTCTTTAAAAAACAAATACAGCCATCAATTACATTGACCAAGTACACTTTTTGTTTTTAATCAAACAAAAGTATAGAACGCACCATATCCCTCCATAATAAAGATAATACAAGAGTGAATCCATACTTAATATTAAAGCAGTATTTGTACTGCGATAAATGTCTGACGTTCAACAACGCTACTTTCACTTCGACCGACGGGCTGGAGAAAAATAGCGACGCCTGACTGCGAGCCGCGTGTCGTACGAAATAAATTTATTTGAGATATCTCGGATATTTTCCACGTCTCATTTGGGTCAATATACAGATTTGCATCAATAATATATTTTTCGCTAAGGGTCGTACGTTCGATCCCCATCCAGGACAATTATTCATATGATGATATTTGTGTTTGTTATGTAGTGTAGTAGGTGTTAAATATATGTATTTAACACCCAGACACAAGTGCTTTAAGCGAATTATCTCAGAGTCAGGTCAATATATAAAGGCATTATACTCGCTTTATGGTATTTGTTATTAATATTGTTTACATTACATAAAAATCATCCAAAAACGTTTGACAAAAACCATTAAAATAATTTAAAAACTAGTTTGATGGAAGTGAATCTTATGATTATGGTCTAAATATAGGTATGTATTAGCAAACCGCTTCAACTTCGCACGGTAGCAATTAAAATAAAAAACGGTTATTGTAGGTTATCCCTAAGAGATGGACTTATATCACCGCGGACTTTAGACTTTTTATGGAGTACAATACTGTATACATACATTATTTTGGCCGATCTCGTCGGGATTAGCCAGCGTTTACAATGTAAGCGCAAAATGGGTTTATTTTTCAAATGTGAAAACTAAAAGTAACAGTATTTTTAATATATTATGCATATTTTTCACATATAAACATTCCTCTAGAATCACTATCTATTAAGGGAACCGCATCAAAATCTGTTGCGTTGTTTTAAATACTAAGCATACATAGGTACGAACAGACAGCGGAAAGCGACTTTGTTTTATGCTAACATAATTGGAAAACAGATTACTATACATTTTTTAATTGAATTATTTTAAATGATTCAACACCTGTTTACTACAAATTCTTATGTATGGATGACAAACATAGACTCTCACTCAAGAAAAGGAAAAGAAACTCGCAACTTCCCAATACGCATTGGACAGGAGTATGTTAAACTCCGGAGAGATCTTCAGAATCAAAACAAAAACCTGAGACATAACACAGAAAATCGGAAGGCTTATTTGGAGATGAGCGGGACACGTGATGAAAGGTCATGACAAATGGAGCAGTATGCTAGAGAGGTAAAAGAAAGAGAGGTAGACCACAGAAAAGGCGGGATGTCGATATAAGAGAATTGGCAAGAGTGAAATAAAATGTAGCTCAGGAAATGATAGAAAAGGTTGGAGGCCTTTGCGAATTGGCAAGCAGATCTTCAGAAAACAGGCAAGCTACAAATACTAGAATAATAATGCTATTTATTTTTTGTCATTCTACGTGTTTAGTTAAGTATTACAAGAGGTCGAAAAGGCAATTAAATTTTATATAATTGGAACATATTGTGACACCAGAATATCACGAGCACCGTAATAAAATTTTCCTTACTTAACAGCCCAAAAAAGAAGGCTACCTACCCATCTTGAAAGCGGAGACAGAATAATAACAATACAATGTTACGTCCCGCTCGCACAAAATGGTGTCTAAACGCGCGGGAACAATAATATTGCAACATTTCTACACAATTTGCGTTTACAATGCTTTCTATTCAACTAATTCTAGAACAATCGCAGCACCTGCGTACACGCGGTGTAATGAAGACTTTTTACTGGAACCATTGTGTGAACGGATTCAATTTTTTTTCAGACTATTCAGTGGTAATTGAGCGTGTATTGTCCTAGACTAGACTTCTATCACATTTCTTTTTTTACTCTAGATCGACAAACAAGC
This sequence comes from Heortia vitessoides, assembly GCA_020976665.1. Taxonomy (NCBI): domain Eukaryota; kingdom Metazoa; phylum Arthropoda; class Insecta; order Lepidoptera; family Crambidae; genus Heortia; species Heortia vitessoides. Next base: position 3,470,204 of record JACJUM010005599.1, read on the forward strand.
GCACAGTCAAGTATACAATAATAGGCGTCACTTAAGCCTATAGATGCTTGTAACATCACGAGGCTGTCACTACCGCCTTGCCGACCTCGTGACTTGAAGTTAATATCTAGTAATTTATTTGCTAGCTGCTTCTCTCACTCTTCAGAGTAGGTAGGCGTTTGTATGAACTACCTATGTTATTTCCACATTCGACAAATGACTCTACTATGAAAATTTCATCCAAACTAAAACGTAAACAATAACCAAAAGGCAGCAGCTTGCCCGGTGCGAATCTGCGATTGCCAACACTATTGTCCAGTGCGGCAATTATGAGCAAAATACCCTTTTTCTGGAGGGGGGGGGGGGGGGGGCTACGTCTACCAGTGGACTTTCAATGGCTGATGTGATAATGATGTAAGTATCAGGGTGGCGTAAGTTTAAAACCTTTATGAGGTATATATAGATATTTGTGTTTAAATATCTTTATTCTCGTACGAATCTATATTAATTTACAATGAGATATTACAGTTATAACAAATAATATACAAATTAGCCGGTACTCGACTCCAAATACAATTTCAGCCTATTCCGAAACATATTTATACTCTCACACACCTTTATGTTGTTAGGCAGTCAGTTGTCATTGAACAGCTGTGGTCCTCTAAACAGTACATTTCCAATTGTTTTGTGTTCGGAAGAGATGGGAGTCAAACTGAATCCCACGTGGTGCAGGGGGCAGACGCAGGCGGAAAATATTGCAAATATTTTAAGATATAGTCAATATGGGTAACATTGAACTATCCGGGTAACATTGACCAGACCTTTTTATAGAATAAATATATAATCTTTAACATATCGGTTTAGATTTACCATGAAGACAATTTTTGCAATCGATTAAAACCTTAATCTTGACTAAATTCGTTTAATTGTCTACGAAAATGGATAATTCATAGTTACCCTAATAGTTCAATGTTACCCGAATTTACTGTAGGTATTAGCTAACAAGAAAAAATATTGCTACTATGAATTTAGATATAAACAATCCTATCATCTCTATAGTTTGATCAAACTGCACACAATCAGCAAAAATAATATGCTTTAGTAATGTACAAGTTCATCATGGACAGACAAAAAGCCACAACATTTATATATAAAGATTTGTCACGTGAAACAGTACAATTATATTGGGGGTTATCCGACCGTCCCCAAGCAGTGAATCTCCTTGTCTTCCGACTACACAATCGTCAAGACCTAACGGTGTATGACGTCACACAACAATAATTAATGCGAATTCACCACAGATGGTCGTGACGAAGACGTTTTAAAATCCCACGAACAGACAGAGTACAGTAAATTTATTATATTATACATTTGCCTGTCCGTAGCGCTTTCACGGTTTAACAATTTTAAAATGGCTTCTTTTTACTAGACCAAGTCGACAAACAAGTATAAGCATACACCCCGGGGGTAGTAAACGTCACTGCATTCTCTAGACTCTCGCAATATCACAAGGATATCACTAGCGCGTCGCCAACCTTGTGACTTGAAGATCTTATGTCAACGCTATCCAGTAATTTCACTGCCTCTCTCACCCTTAAAACCGGAACACAGCAATGCGAACACTGCTATTTGGCGGCAGAAATAGGTGAGAGTGCGGAACCAATGCAGACGAGATTTGTATGTGTTAGCTAATTCCATACCTTGTCACATTAAGTCGAAATATTCCCCTTTAACAAAAATCACCTGTCACTATGGGACTCGTTCCCCGACTCTAATCGACAGTGACCAAAGTCACGTAGCGCCGCGGCGTCGCAATCCAAAGCCTATTTCATTACATTAAGCAATATTTTCCAACGGCATCCTTGACGACGCGTCCGTCGAGAGCCGAATACCAAGTTCACGTTAAAAATACGTCGCCTTGACCAACATTTGGTCAAACAATTTGTTTTGAGGCTTGATAACCTCAAAACTTAACGACGTAGTTAGTGTTCTGGAACGTTCCAGAGTGTCGGTTGAAATTCATTTCAATATCAAAACTTCATCATAATATCTATAGACAGCTAGACCTCCCCAAAGGAGGGGGAATTTCGCCCAAAACTGCCGCCATGTTGCATTTGAATTACGCTGTTTCGCATCAATCGATTGCGGTATCTCAAGTCACCTCTTACGACATTTAGGAGATACTATTCTACTCTGCCCGTACCTCACGGCGATTATTAACCACGAAATCGCTTGCATGGTAACAGATGCGTCATCGTACCAAGTCGGTTAAATGTTATAAAATATAACGGCGAAGGCTTCTTCGTGATTTAAGCCGTAGACGGAAAGTTAGTAATTTTCCAGTCATCGTACTACGGCAGTTTATTATCTAGACCATTGTATTTAAATAGATTAAATATCGATTGGCCGTGGGGTACCGCCGGAGTGGAATAGTACCGCCCTCCGTAACAGGTGTCGTAAGATATCCATTCGAAACAGTGAAGCACAGATGCACAGGCCGGAAATGGGTGGCAGCATCCCCGTCACGAAAGCCCCGTTGCCAATTATGGGCAAAATTCCCCCTCTCTTGGGGAGGCCATGTCCAGCAGTGGACTTTTAATGGCTAATATGGTAATGATGATGATGATAGATCAAACCGTATGCTAACAATTGAAATAACAAACCGTTGAAAACGTGCAACAATAACATGATTCAAGTTATGAGCGATATCAAAAGGGTAACGCACGTAAAATCAAAAATGGCGTCCACGCCGTTCCACTTTCCCGCCAATAAATAATCGACAGAAATAGTCATTCGAAATTAGAACGCGCAGATTGGACGCCGCGACATATTGTTTATGATTCAAATGTAACGTTAGGCTAGAGCATTTTAATTGGACAGCCTAATCGGGCCAAAAAATGGTTACTATCTGTTTGTCTTTTATTCCATTTAAATATTTTCAACGCCCAAAGTGCCTTACAATTCAGATATCTTGACGACTCGTTTAAGGGAGCTTCAGTCTATTTTCTAAACCAAAACCTCGCCAAGAGATTTGTCGTAATTTAAGCACAACACGTTAAACTGCGTCGCTAAACGTAGTGGGCAAAATTTTAAAAAATTTAGCGTTACATTTATTTTTAGCATTACTTGCGAAGCGTATCGTTGCAAAACAACACCAGTCAACAATCTATCTATATAAACATTAAATCCTTATTTCCCTCGATTCGGGCACTACACGTGAGCGGTTAGATCGATTTTATCGATCGATAATTAATTAATAATAATAATAGTTTTAGTGCTAAACTTGGAATCATATTGTCCAAATTCAATACTTCCCCTTTAGTGTAAGTCCATTAAGGATAAGAAAAAAAATCTAAATTCGAATTCAAAAACCACGACGGGCCCGATGGCGCAGATTGTCGTGGGTTCGATTCCCACCCAGAGTAAATATTTATATGATCATATTTGTGTTTGATCTGTGTCTGGGTGTTAAATATATGTATTTAAGTAGTATATTTATGATTCCTTCGTTGTCTGGCGTCCGTAACACAAGTACTTTAAGCGACTTACCACGGTGTAAAGGACAATGTATGATATGTTGTGGGAATTTATTATTATTATTAAAAATGTATTATTATCACTATATTTACAAAAGACAATACAAAAAAAAAGAGTTTGAATGATATTTGGCACGAGGTTAGAACGAACCTTAGAAAAACAGGCGTCTTATGATTCCAGAAAAACATTCCTTAGAAAAAAACATCGGTAGAAGTATGAATAATCTAGTTTCATAGGCAAATCGAGATAACCCAGTATTTTGAATAGATACGCGATTAATAAGCGAAACGTGATCTATCTGCGCAAAAACAATGCGTGCCATAGTTGACAATCTAAGCTAATATTATAAAGAGGCAAGATTTTATTGCTGGTGTGTATTAATTCATTTAAATACTACACAAATACAACACGCCTGTGTCCCATCGCGGTAGACTGAGTATGGATATCCTCTAGTTACTATCTTGGCATACCTCTCTCGCATTAGTCCTTTTTAATACCTCATCTACCTGGTTCTTCGCTTAGGTTGGTAAAATAACTATATAGTAATATTCCTTATTATACACCAAATACAAAATAAAAAATACAAAATTTTCACCTTTCTATCACCACCAACCTCTATTTTTAAATATTTGTTTCAGTAATTTAAACATTTTATGTAACTTATATGGCAGAATAGCGTTTGCCGTTTTATATATATATAGTTGTTATCTTTTAACGCAAGAACCCATCCAAACCAAATGTTTATGCTTTGTTCTGACAATTTAGTAAATAGTTTACGTGAAGTTATGAAGTTTATGCGGCCCAGTACGTGCGTCGCTACGTATAAAGTGACATAATCAAAAAAAATCATTGGAACATCTAATACATTTATGCAAACAATATATTTTAATAATAGCTATTATAAAACGTAATCCAAAACATTTGTACAAACAATATTTTTTGTATTTCTATTTTGAGCATGAAAATTTTTTTATAAAAATAGTGACACGCAAGATTAATATTTTCGTACATTCGTACGAAATGCCGTGGGATACCATAATAAAATAGTACCCCCTCCCCCCTGTACCAGATATCGTGACCGGACAGCGGTATATTCACCCTAGGCCTCCTGAAGAAAGGGGGTATGTTGCCCATAATTGCCGCGCTGGACAAACGTGTTGGATATCGCAGAGCGCAGCTTTTGCGACGGGGAAGCTGCTGCCCATCCCTGCCCTGCACATTTATGCTGATTTTTTGCATGGATATACCGCCATCTTTCGGTTCAAGTACCTTAATCGCCTCTTACGACACCTGGTACAGAGGGAGGTACAATTCTACTCTGCAGGTTCCTCACAGCGGTCACTTAATTTTTTTATTTATTAAAAGTTCACCAACATTTGTTACACTATTACTAAACAACTATCATTCTCATAAAATCTTTTTAAATGTACTATTTGTACAGGAAAATACCGCATATAATATATAATATTAAGTATTTATATGTAAAAAGAAAATGACAGTACAAAAATATAAAATTTTTAAATTATAAACGTTTTTTTTATATCACCCCGAAATTGAAAATAGATCGACTTATCATATCTATGTCAAATGTTTCTGTGCACGTGTGCTATCTAATCATAAATACACCACACACATAAGCACATTCATTTCACTAAACAAACTCCTTACACACGTCTTTCAAACCTACATTTCCCAACACGTGAAAGAATTTACAAAATGGCTATTGCATTGTTTTGCTAATTTATCGATATAATATAAAAGAAGCTTACTGACTGATTAGAAGCATGAAATTTTTCGCCCGGAATTCTTTTAGTCCTCTATAAAAAGTAGATCTTCTATCACTTAATAACCACATAGAAATTTCTGTTACTTTTCAGACGTTGTTAGGCAATAGTTCTATGCTAGGCAGGTTTGAGGCGAGGGGGTTATCACAAAGCGTAACTTCTCGCTTACGCCTATTTTCAACCTTCCGGTATCGGTACCTTAACAGCCTCGTACGACATCTTGTGATGATATTACATTTTATCATTAAAATATTTTCATAAAACACTAAGATTTATGAAAATTCACCCCTAAACGGTTAATACGGAGGTGCAAAATTAGTATGATACTGTGACTGTACTGTTTTAGAAGTTATTTGAAATTCAGAATAATAGTTCACGTGAAATATTTTTTCAAGAATCATGTCTTAAGGGAGTAAAGGTAGAGATGCAAAGTAAAGATTTACAACTTAACGCAGGCAAAACCACGGGATAGTGCTAGATACAAACATTTCTTCTCCAACATAATAGTTTTAAATATGCTGCAAATGTGATTTTAACACTAATCCAAACAAGATATTAAATAGAAAATTATTCTACTTGTTTGTTTGTTACAATTTATTTACAAAACTACTCGATCGATTTTGAACCTTAATTCACCGTTAAAAAGCTTATTTTGCATCGAGTAACATTGCTTATACTCTATTATCAATAAAGAAAACATGAGATCTTTAACTAAATTGGTAAAATGTAAGCAAGATTAGAATATTTGCAAACTTGAAACGAATTTACTCAAATATTACAAGACATGTTTCAAAACCTCTTTTAGTAATTGTCAACTACTTGTTGTTGTTGTCAGCGAGTAATATTCCCACAAGAGCGGAAATTACACGAATAAACCGCGGGGGCACTTCCAGGTTTTCTATATCCCTACTAATATTATAAATGCGAAAGTAACTCTGTCTGTCTGTCTGTTACGCTTTCCCGGTTAAACCTCTCAACCGATTTTGATGAAATCTGGCATAGACAATCTTTAGACCTTGAGAAAGGACATAGGCTATTTTTGAACTCGAAATAAGGGTTGTCAGGGGTTGCAAGGGGGGATGAAAAGTTGTTTGCATGGATCGCTATTTTTAGAGCTAGAAACTTAAAACTTATTTTTCAGGCCATTGATTCGATATAAATAAACGTGACATTCAAAGTTTATATAATTTGAAGTAAATAGGTATGGTACCCAAAAAACTATTCCACGCGGACGAAGTCGCGGGCACAGCTAGTAAAGAATAAAACAATATTAATTGTATTGAATCGATTACAATACGATACCCATTTAGTTTCTCGCCATTATTATCATAGCTGCTGCAAAACGTCTACGGCTGGACATAGCAAGGGAAAATAAAAGCGTAGCTCCGCGACGGGAATGCTGCTGCCCATGCCCGCCCAGTTTTGTTTAAGCTAGACTGTTTCAAGTTGACATATATCTGTCGGCTCAGTCGTCTCTTACGACACCTGACGGGCCCGATGGCGCAGCTAATAGTGATCCTATCTGCGCAACTATTTGTACTGTGTCTGGGTGTTAATAACACTTAAAGTATCATATTTGTGATTCCTCTGTTGTCTGATGTCTGTAAGACAAGTGTTTTAGAAACCTACCAAGTGAGTCAGGTCGTGAGATGTTATGTGAATACTATTATTTATAAAAACAAAAAAAATCATACCTGGTACTATGTAGGTATAATAGTCTAGCCAAAAATCTGCCTGAACTTGACATTAATTTTCATACTCATCTCGGGTTTTTATCATTGATAAAATCGTTTGATGGCATATCGTAAGATAGCTGATTTGTATCTCGTTATTTATTTTACATCCTCAATGAGTGATTATTACCCTTTTTTTATTACTAATAATTATGCATTATGTGATTGCCTGTACTTGTACCAACAAGATAGTTGATGTTTGAATTTGAAAACACAATTATTGTTCTTAATTTTCTGTTACTTATGTAGGTAATCCAATATTTTATAAGTAAATAAATGTCATATATACATAAATCTATAGTTTTCCCCAAAAAAAACTAATCACCAACGCGTAGCTTACGGTGTCCGATCTAGAAGGTGCACGAAGGCCGCGAGTCGAGTCAAAGCCATGGACGCTTGCCCATTTTTCAGAATGCGTAACCTAACGTAACTGATTGAGATTAAACTTTATTTTTGGCGTTGACCGCCTGAGGTCGCGCGTGAGGCTAACTGTAAAATACAGTAATATAAACAAATTTCGTTTTGTGATCGTCATTGTAATTTGAAATGGAGCCAACAGATGGCATAGCAAATAAGACAATTCATTTTTCCATTACCACTCATTCATCATCATTATGGCCATTGGATATCCACTGATGGACATAGGGCTCCAAAAAGGGGGAATTTGCCCATAATTGCCAAGCTGGGTAAGCGTGTTGGCAATCGCAGAGCGCAGCTTTAGCGACAGGGATCCTTCCCCCCACCCTGTGCATTTGAACTGCACTGTTTCGCATAGATATACCACCATCTATCGGTTCTGGTACCTCAATCGCCTCTTACGACACCTTGTACAGACGGTTGCGGCTAATTACTTGGTGTTAATACTACTTTTATGACCACCAGTTGTTCTTGCAGTTCTATATCTGGTAGCTCGCGTAATAAACCAGCAGAAAATAATGTTTAAAGACCCATCTGAAGCCGGCAGACTAGTTTAAGGTGCGCCAAGTTCACATATGTTCTTGTCTTGTGCGACAAGGGTCGTGTGTTTGATCCCCACCCAGGACAAATATTTTATATGATAATATTTGTGCCTGGGTGATACAAATATATATTTGAGTATTATATTTGTGATTCCTCTGTTGTCTGATGTCCGTAACACAAGTTCTTTAAGCAACTTAAATCAAAGTCATATCAATGTAGGAGATAGAAGTTATTTTGTAGTTTCATCAGGGTCATAAGTATAAAATCTAGTACTTTCTGTTTCACAAATATTAGACAATCCAATTTTATATATATATATATATATGTATTTATATGCGTGTTAATACGTCCAGTGGACGCCTACGTCATTAAGTTGGCTTTGCGCGTCGCTAAGTCAACCATGATAGGTTTCTCTGACATTGTGGCGAGGTCGCCTCTTTACGAGGTTTTAAAGGTCAGAACGGCGACAGCATCACTTCGATTTAATATAACGTACTAAAATACCTTGAGACTAATATTAATGGAATCGCTTCTAATACAAAATTCATAACATCTTATACATTGACTGTAATAATAATACTATATTTTATTGTACAACAGAGAGAGTAATTCATATGACTTTGACAAACCCAATGGCGCTAATGGTAGTGATTCTGTCTTGTGTGCCAAGGGTCGTGGGTTCGATCCTCATCCAGGACAAGTATTTATATGATGATATTTGTGTTTGTTCTGTGTCTGGGTGTAAAATATATGTATTTAAGTAGTACATTTGTGTATCCTCTGTTGTCTGATGTCCGTAACACAAGTAGAATATATTTAATATATAAGAACAATAATTGTGAAGTACAATTGGCGGCCTTATCGCAAAAAGCGATTTCTTCACGCAATTTTAGTATGGAGAAGAGAAAATGAAACGAAAGAGGTATCAAGAGATGTACATAACATAGATAGTTGTATTAAATAAAAAGATTATTATACAGGCCGTGGGGTACCCGCAGAATAGAATAGTAGCTCACCTCACTCTGTATCAGTCTACAGAAAGGTTATTAACACCTCAAAAATATATAATAGCCGGTAATTTTGCTAGTTAAATAAAAAATATTTAGCTTCTCATAAACTATATTAATTAAACATTTATTTTTAACACCCAGACACAGAACCAACACAAATTTTCATGACACTGCCGAAAAGGCCATCGGGCCAGTCAAAAGATTTTACTACAAAAATAACAATTCTTTATTTGCTAAGTGTTAAGGAAGTTCGTGCTGTGAAATTATGAATTAGATGATAATTCGGTTACGACACTACATCTCGATTTGTCGCGTCTTAACAAATAACCAAAATGGTTGTGTCAACTTACAATAAAAAAATTGATACACAACATTTCAAACATTGACCTTACTCTGAGATATAACTTGTGTTACGGATATGAGACACCAGGAGTCACAAATATCATATATATACTTATACATGTACTTTTCCAAGAGATCCAAAACAATCACACAAAAACGTCTTCAATCCGATTGGTCCAAACGACTGCGCAAAAAAGAACACAAGGTAGGCCACATTTATTGCTTCTGTTTTACCTTGAGAATCACACGTACCTCGCATGGTGTAGAAGACAGAACTTAAAACTAATGTTATATATACAAAGATCGCCTGCATTGACCTCTAAACAAGTGTTCGTGATAGTAAGTAGTGCAGCCTATATAGACACTCGTAATATCACAAGGATATCACTAACGCATTACCAAACTTGTGACTTGATGGTATTATGCCACATTACCCAGCAGGAATACGTGTGAATGAGACAACCTTTTGCCGTGAGGTACCGGCAGAATAGAATAGTACATCCCCTGTACCAGGTGTCGTAAGAGGCGACTAAGGTACCAGAACCGACAGATGGCGGTATATCCATGGAAAAAAGTCTGCTCAAATGTACAGGGCGGAGATGGGCAGCAGCTTCCCCATCGCGAAAGCTGCGCTCTGCGATTGCTAACACGCTTGCCCAGCGCGGCAATTATGGGCAACATACCCCCGTTCTTGGGTAGGCCTATGTCTAACAGTGGACTTTTAGTGGCTAGTATGATGATGATGATGATGATGATGAAACAACCTTTCTGAGAAGTCTACCTCATGTAAATTATTTAAGGCATTTTGGACTTGCATCGAGAATGTTAATACCCTGGATATCGACACTATCTACACTAATATTATAAAGAGGAAAGATTTGTATTTTTATATGATAAATACACTTAAAAAGTACTAGGCCGATTTTAATAATTCTTTTTTTTTATTAGAAAGCTACATTATCATTGATTAACATAGGCTATATTTAGTACTAGATTATAGACCTGTAATTAGAAATGCTATAAACACATGCTAAAAGCTATCCTTAAAATTACATGTATGTAATTAAAACTCTATATTTCGCTATTCCATTAGAGGCGACGTGTAAAATGCAATGTTTGAAGGTGATGTGAACATATGTGGAGAAAAAACAATATTGAAATGTATTTGCGCATTTTAAATGGCGCACGAGTAAAACACAGATGCCCCCAGCGAAGGTCTCTTAGCGTACGTGATTAAAGAAATAAAAAATACCTTGGCCTGGATATACACATGTCGGTAGGAGATATCATCATTTACAAAGTCAATATAAAATAGAAATTGATACAAGAGACGCACTTCTGTATAATGAAGATAAACAAATATTATTGAGGGTCATCCCTAAAAGATAGATAGCATTGCGGACTTTATATGAAGACCTTTTTAAGGTGTACAATACTGTAGTTAATTAGCCCTGAGGTACTGGCAGAGTAGAATAGTACCTCCTCCTAAAAGGCGAATAAGGTACCAGAACCGACAGATGGCGGTATATCCACGCAAAATGTCAGCTCAAATGTACAGGGCGGGGATGGGCAGCAGTCTGCCCGTCGCGAAATCTGCGCTCTGCGATTGCCAACACTCTTGCCCAGCGCAGCAATTATGGGCAACATACCCCCTTTCTTGGGGAGGCCTATGTCCAACAGTGGACAATTAATGGCTGGTATGATGATACTGTAGTACATTATTTTCATCAATCTCGTCGGGTTCAGTAAGCAGTTGCAATGTTATCGCAAAAAATTATGTTTATTTACGATACTTCACATTCGATACTTTTAAAATTATCAGTGTTACTCTATATATTATGCGTGTTATTTCTATTACAAAAAAACCGGGAATTTGCGTACATGACGTCATCAACCGCTATCTCCTTCCTAATCACATAATATTGCAACTATAATCGTCATAACGTCATAATATAACTTTCAATACTTGCTCCAAACTTAGTTGTAAACAATAATTATCAACATTTCAGTCGTAGGCCGTCCATTTACCACGCCAAGACACTCTTAATAGAACCAGTTGCAAGCGGCCTGCATCCAGCGCAATCCGGTTCTACCCAGATCGTCAGTCTGAAGAAGCTCAAAAATTACATTGACACTAAATGCTAAATTAATTTATATGTTTGCTGTTAATGATTCGCGTAACACTAAAATACACATATCATTCTAGCATCTAACATAGCTTACAACAAAAAATGTCTGCCAAGCTGCACTTTTACGTGTGTGTGTGTGTAAAATTGTAGTTTACTACTGCGTAAATACGCATATTTATCGCGCATGTGTATTTTTAACTGCGTATTATTTGATAAGCTTAAATACTCGATTACAGAGGCCTTCATTATTGCGGGCACGAATAAACCAAATAACATGAGGTCGGTCCTTACGCAGAGGTCACCTGCATTGGTACTTCACTCTCACCTATTTCTACCGCCAAATAAGCAACACGCTAGTAATTCCTTGTAATATTACGAGAGTCTATAGGCTGCAGTGACGCTTACTATTACGCGGACTGTAATGCTTGTTTGTCGACCTGGCCTGATAAAACGTACGTTAGCCGAGAGGTACCGGCAGATTAGAATAATACCTCCCCCAGTACCAGGTGTCGTAAGAGGCGACTAAGGCACCAGACCCATCCGAAACAGTCCAGCTCAAATGCACAGGGTGGGCAGCAGCATCCCTGTCGCGAAAGCTGCGCTCAGCGGTTGCCCAGCGCGGCATTTATGGGCATATTCCCCCTTTCTTGGGTGGACTTCCAATAGCTGGTATGATGATATGATAACCTAAAAATAAGTCCCTGTTTCCCTTGGTGACGTCATCGCGCGTGAACGGCTGGACAGATTTCGCTTATAACAGCTAGAAACTAGCTTCCGTTGTGCTTGTTATTGCTGTTAAACTGATCGTATAACCTATTGCTGGACTTCTGAAGACGTCGTCGACGTCGAAACCCAGTGCCATCAAAAGGTTAAGCGAGGTACCTAATTATAGATTATTATCAGCGGTCTGTATACATACTTGTTTGACGACCTGGTCTTACAGAAAAAAATTACTAAGATTTTCAAACTTCCCGAATTGACTGAAAGATTCCGGTAATAATAATTAATTTCCCGGATAGCAATAATATCTCCCATCTTTTAATGTTTTAGGGTCTTCAGGAGAATTGGGAACCCTATTGTATACCCAGATTCATCGTTCGTTATTTAACTGGCATTTAGTTGTATACAACTTTAAAGACGTTGAATATTCTTTTCATTTATTAAATGCATTTCGACGGGCTCGCGCGCACTGATGGTAGTGATCCTTGTGCGCCAAAGTCGTGGGTTCGATCCCCACCAAGAATAAATATTTATGGAATCAGGCCAATGTATGCGATAGAGTGAATTTATTATTATTACATTTGTAGAAGAACAGTTTGTACAGCCCTGCCGGCGCATACGCACCTTGGTAATACGTGGGACCTTGGGAGGTGACGTCACCGCACACGTTTCGCTCCACGTCTGGCGGCATCGCTAAATACTAAGCTTATCTAATTTATCGACGCTCGAAATAATATTCCGATACCTATGAGGTAATTATTTCTCTGCCATCACACTAGCCAATTATGGACAATAATAACCTATTATTTCTCTTACAGTGGACGACAACCAACCCCTGATATGATGATACCATGATTCGAGATAATAAATTTTGAGGAACCCAGCAGACAGACAGACCAGGTCGAGTAACCACAGCCTATAGACGCTCGTAATATCACAAGGTTCACTAGCGGGTAACCAACCTAGTGACTTAAAGATATGCCAGTAATTTCACTGCCTCTCTTTAAACAGGAATAATGCAATGCGAGCACTGCTATTATTTGGTAGAACTAATTAAAAGTGAGGTACCGATGCAGACAACCTTTGTATGAGGTCTACCTCATGTTATGATCTTGCCTGACATGACTTGCCTTCAGTTATCTCTATCACAAACTTTGTTTTTTCATTTGATACTTCTTCTAATAATATTAAAATACTTTAAATTCATTTAAATGTTAAGTTTATTTAATGTGTGACATCACTGACAACATTTGTATCTAAACAAGAAAATTGAAGAGATGCGTTTTGATATTTAACAACTATTCACTTCAACTTTATAAAGTTATCTATACCTTTAACATTTTTTTGTAACCTATAGATTTTTTAGCTGCAGAGATTTTTAAGCAAGACAAAGATATCATGTACTTTATTATGCAATTAAAGTTTAATTTAATTCTAGCTTTACTTTTACCTAATATCACATTCTTCAATTAATTGGTGTAGAAGTCCTTGCCTGACAGCTGAACAGTGCAAAAATTCATACTGGTTATATAGAGCAGTGGTTGGTAACCTTACACTGGCTGTAAATTTCTTTTTTGTCAACAGAGACCAACCATGGTGTGAGAGAAATAATATTGACTCAATCCGAAGATAAACCTTAACCAAATACTCATCATTATCACATATTAACAATATAACTCTAATACAGCTCAAACTGGCATCTTTAATTTATTGCTGGAGTCCATTACTCAATTCCATTAACAATAAAAACTTATCTAAGATTGTTTATATAATACTCAGTTTTGGTCTACAGAAAACCCAATTAAATAGATATTTTAAAAATGTCAATAGACTAATAATACATAATCAATGATTTTTAAAAATACCAAGCAAATATCAGTATTTCTTAAACAAAGAACAAGACATGTTCACCTCCCTAATGTAAAATAATAATTTCTCATTTGTAATTACATTTCCGTCAAAATCATACAATTAACATTTGTTTGCTTGGTTGTTCTACGCAGTTGCAAAATCATACAGTTGCGCACACATTGGTCACCTTGTAGATAAGGTCTTTTTGAGATCCTCTAGTTGTTTGCCTTAATTTTAAGGACTGCAATTTTTAGCTAGGTCACACTTAGATTTAATATTAATTACTAAAGATTGTGTTTGCTACTAAGAACCCTAACTATTAACATAAAAGAGAAAGTGAGGGAATGAGTGAACAGATCTGAATGATATTTAGCACAGAGATTACTGATAGTCTGGAATATCATATAGGCTTTTTATCACTGCTACATGTTCCTGTTATATCCCATGGGAACATGTTCTAGAGTTTTATTTTTCTCAATGAAATCTGTATGTAAGTCGTTGCAAAGTTTAGCTATAAGGGAGTGAGAGAATTCTTTCTGGAAAACCAAGAGTTTCTCAGGATTTGATAAAGAATTTTCTGGTATATGGTTAGTAAGTTCTACAAAAGTTAGGTCAAAGATAGAGCCAATATTCATATCATAAATGCAGAAGCAAGTGTCTGTCTCACACATTCACACTATAATTTAACAAGTTTATTTTCAACTCCAAATCTAACAGAATACAATTCAAAGTGCATTATAAATGGTATAATCATATATTTGTGCAAGGCAGAAAAAAAGAAATGATAGAGCGATGTGCAATGACATTATCAATGTTCTAAATAACATTATCAGACGTAACTAGTTCAATGTGGATATATGAAAGATCAGACACATGTAACTGTAACAAATTTGTTAAACTCTTTTTAAATACATAAAACATAGAAGTTATGTGTTTAGGATTCATGACACTGTTAATTCTTTTATATACTTTTTAATGCTCAAATTACATCTAGAGACTATTGGAATGATAAGAATATACATGAAGAAAAATAGTAGACCTACATACTATATATGTAGCATTGGTTTAAAAAACTAACAAAATCTGGTACCTACATCTTCCATAGTTATTTGTACTCACATGCTGAGAATAAACAACACTTGCCAAAGGTGTTACCTCAAAGTATAAGCAAAATAAGCAAAATAAGCAAAATAAATGGACAAATATGATTATGGAGTATGTAATAAGTTTGTAACCCAAATCACCACAACCACTTGCAAGTTATAGAGTAATAGTCGAGAAATACCCTCAATAACCATAAGAAAGTAGTCAAAACTATATGCATAGACATGGAATAAATTTTAAAAAGAAATGTGTGGGTAGTTTAAAAACTGAAAGAACTGGAAAGTAATTTTTTGTCTTTATTTTGGACATTTGATAAAATAGAACAGTTCTGATGTGCCACTTTTTAATTTCTATACTGATATTATAGCTGTATCCCAAATTCAACTCAATACACATAGAAATTAAAGTAAATGAAGTAGTTATATTACAATACAATATTGGATTGATTGAATTTTAAATCAAAGCCATTTATGTAAGTACTTAGGTTTATAAAATGTAAAATTATCCATATAAAGGCTAGCTATTCAAGTATGACTCATAATCTAAATTTAATTCGTGATGAAATAAATATTTCATATGTGATTACTATAGAAAAATTGAAATTAAAACATCAAGACTAACTTCACATAGCAACAGACCCTTTAATATATTGAGAAGATTGCAATAATGTAGGTAGATACTAAAATTTCTAGATAAATGCTCTGGTATGAAGCAAAACTGGAAGTCTCATCGAACTTTCTAGTTTGTTGGAAACAAGATTTCACTCGCCTATAAGGTGTATACTGCATCGATTATGCAAATAATACTGCTCAAATACGGAATTTCGCATAAAGAAGACACTGGATGACCCCAAAACGTATGATCATGTAGGTTATGTGTGCACAAAGAATTATTTCTGGCATATAATTAATATTAAATTATTAAAACACAATAAAAAACATATTTTCAAGCTCACCCGGATGCTTCCGTGGTTGATTTTTTTAGAAAAACCGCCTTATAAGCAGAGATTTTTCTTTACCACCTCGCACGAACAAATTGAACCACTGACAGTTGACTGATTGTACAATTCCAACATGGCCGATCAGCACCCAAATTACGTCATTCGGCGGGAAAATTGAAAATATGATTTTTATTTTCTTTAATAAATAGTAGCAAAACTGCCAATGGGAAATAACAGTAAAATAACTTACCTCATAAAAAGGGTAGATGTACAAAAAATATTAGTTCTTGATGAGTTTTAGTAACACATAGGAAAGAATAAATTCAGTCCGACTCCGAGCGTTGTTGCCAATTTGCTATTGCGTCAGAAATTGAATATCGTTCAAACACACACATTTCAATGCACTGAAGCATAACTTTTGTTTTAACCACTGAACTATTTGTGCTAAACAACTATATAAATTCCAAAAACTATTTATTTTATTAAATGGAGTCTATTTTAATTCAAAGTTGACGGTAAGAGTGGCAACGTCGCTTTTGTTCAAACAAAGAACTATTGATAGAAATAATATGGTCAAACAGTCTTTTTAACTATTTAAAATGATCAGTTTATTAAAAATAATGCTAGTTATATTCCAAGAATATATATCCAATTCACTAATTCGTTAACTCAAAATAAAAACGTATGACACAGTTTAACGGTACGAACTGGCTTTACTTCATTTTGAATTGAACTTGTTTTTGTTTCTGTTAGCGTTGTAAACAAAGAACCTGGGCTGCCATAACAATCCTGAAAAAAGCTACTAAATACGAACGGACACACCAGACGTGTATTTGGTCACGTTTTATCATTAGTGGTCATTTAGGTAATTAAGAACATGTTTATCTGGAAGTAATCCCATTAAAATGTGTAATTTACTATAAAACCTAATCGGCGAGTAGAAAATATTACATTTCTGTGAAATCGGCGAGTGGAAAATATTACTTAAATATATATATAAATATTAGTTATATAAATGTATCAGATTATATTTTATTAGATAATTCAAGATTCAATCAACTGAGTACTTTCCATAAACTACAACGACTGTTGAACACTTTTTCTTTTACTTTACGTATCACAAAGTATTTTTTAAAATTAACTCAATTTTTAATAGGTTTTGAGTTGTAAATATCCCTGCATAAATATATAAGAAGAGAATGTTTACGGAATACATTATTTATTTTTGCTTGGTACACAAATAATATACAACGCCGCGAGCCACCAGAAGAGTAGAATTTTACCTCCCTCTGTACAATGTGTCGTACGAGGCGGCTAAGGTGCCGGAACCGACAGGTGGCGGTATATCTATCCGAGACAGTGTAGCTCAAATGCATAGGACGGAGATGGGCATCAGCATCCCCGTCGCGAAAGCTGCGCTCTTCGAGCATTTTATTTTCTTTCTTGGGGAGGTCTGTGTCCAGCAGCGAGCTTTCAATGGCTGATGTTATGATGATAGTGATATAAATAATTCACGGCTCGGCAGAAATTGGAAACAAATGCGGTTGATCACCTGTCAAGTGTTTATTGCAGTACAAAATTAAAGTAAAGAAATGGGCCATGACTGTTGACTGCAAAAATAACAGCCTCAATAGCATATATATTATTATATTTTATTTTTCCCCAAGAGCGTCCTATGAATGAATTTATATATCCCCAACAGCTTGTGACCCATAAAAAGGATGCCAAGCCCATATGAGTTGATATTAAAATATACCACATTTACATGCAATCGATACATCTATAATGATCACAGTGATGCTGAAATCCAAGTAGATATTGCATCAATTTCGAGAGTCAACAAATACGTACTTCAAAGAATAAAAACAAAAGCTGTTGCACGGACCAAAAAACATATAAGGATCAATCAACATCAACACATGGTCAAGAATTTGTTGGTATATTATCAATAAAAAAAGATCAACAACTCTTAGACCTTGCGGGTGTGACATTTAATAACTTCAAATACTTGGTAACGAGATTAGGAAGTAAAAAATGCAGTTTCTACAAAAAACCGCCTTCTCATTATTTTAATAAAAATGAAAACTGGCTTGACATTTTCAGCATTGAGTGTATTATTTGGTGTTCATAGAACCACAGTTTCAAGAATATTTCAAATAATATTACATGATTTAACTTTTTCAACTGCGAATTTAGTATTCTGGCCTGATAAAGCTACTGTACTGACGAATTACTTGGGCTCGTATTAAGTAGCTCTGGCCGTTATGTCACAGCTCTTCCACATTTCTTACATGCTCGGCTAATACTAATTTATTGCCTTTTATCTCAGTTTGTAGTTGGAAACTAATATTATGTGTAAGAGTTTCAAACTCAGTTTTTATTATTATTTTCATTTTGCAGTAAAACTATTGAATAAATTGCACTTAAATAATGTCAACAAAACTATTTTAACCTTTGGTTTTATTTATATTTGCAAAGAAAACTAACAATATTCACATTTTTATGATTTAACAGCTTCAGTAAACATTGTAAACGCTGCGCGTCTTCACAGACGCGCACATAGCTAATACACTGACCTCACTAATGTTATTATTTACTACTTACAGACTTTGTCCCCGTGGAATAGTGATTTTAGGAATATTGAACTTCGATAAATACTATACGACACTGAAAAAAAATCAAATCAAACCAGTGGTTCCTAAGGTTGGCGCGTTCAAACAAACGAACTCTTCTTTGTAATAGTTTTATAATATTAGTTTAACCTTATAATAGCTTTATAATATTAGATTAGATAGGCGATGTTTCTAACTTGTGTATATTCATGCAGCTTAAAACTGATAAACCAAGTCTTGAGGTAAATAAAATAGTAAACAATAAATTTAATTCATATTGTGGTTTATTGTATACTGATGACAATAATAAAATATTATATGCTATATAACACTTTTTAACTTACAACTGAATAGTCTGTTATAGAAACAAAGAAATAAATGTACAACGAATTGTATCAAATAAAAACAGAATATCAATAGAAATAATATAACCATAAACTCATATTTAAAGTAAATACATAAAATGACCAAACAAAAAATAGAAACAAATAGAAAAATTTTGAACATATTAATGCAGTTCGAAAATTAGTTAATACATTTAACAAAACTACTAAAATGGTACAAAGTGTGCGAGTGTATACATCACTAAATAATGCGCGGGTAAACTCAAAAAGTTTTAAACAAATGTATAAACTTGAAACCACCTTGCAAGAAAACAGTGTTGTTTATTACATAATTACTTATACTTATAACTAAGGCACCTTTTATTCGTTTGTAAAGAAATGAGATACAAAAATATTTTAACAAATGTTAACATAGCAAATACAGCAAACGTTTTTCGAGCAGTTTCTCAATCATAACTATATAACAAGAATCCATTTTTTTTTGTATAATTTATTAATTAATTATGAAAATATAAGTTGTAGGCATCATAATGAATCCTACTAATGTTACAGACGCGACAGTTTGGATGGAGAATCTGGACACAAAACACATAAGCTACTTACTATCCCAAAAACATGTTCCCGTGGGATAACTCTGGCTATTTGTTATTCACTAAGCCCGCATCATAAGACTTCTTCCCCGAATAACAGGAGATCCTCAGGCATGATACAATAAGTAAAGACCTCAAGTTAATTTGATAGGTCCGATGCAGTAAATGGTTGTGATCCTATCTTGCGCGCCAAAAGTCGTGGGTTCGATTCCTATCTGTGACAATTAATTATATAACTGAAACATCACACAATCCGCAACACATGTGGTCATCTCAGACTCAGTTAAATAGATCTTTCAAATTTTATTTCAATATAATAGTGGATTCTATCGCCTGATTTAGTTTGGGCTAAATTCACGCAATTTTCCCTCAAAAATCTGTGTGAAAAGCGTGAAATTTTAATGGAACTGCAATTAAATTTTTATTAAATGTCGCATTTATAATAGCATTACGAAGGGTGGCTACGATGGACGGACGGAAGGCGAGATGTTACTACCCAATCTTAACATTAGATATGAAGTTAGTAAAACCTTAAGATTACGACAGCCTGAAGCCGGCCTATTTAGTATCTTTCGTGACGGATTAGTAAACCAACCGATGACGTGTACGATTAGATAGCAATATATGACAACACAGTATTGTTATATATGGCGCTCGAACGTTTGTGCTGTCATCATCATATCAGCCACTCGAATTCACTGCTGGTTATAGGCCTCCCCAAGAAAGGGGCAATTTTGGCCATTTTTGCCTCTCCGGACAGCTTCGCAACATGGTTGCTGCTGCCCATCCTAGCCATCTGTCAGTTCTGGTACCTCAGTCTGCGTACCGGATATGTCTGTGATGTACTAAAAAAAAATTAAATTCATCATCATATCAGCTGCACACAGAGACGTCAATTCTAGCGGCACTGCGGTCGGCTTGAGTAGCGGTCATCAGGGTCATCCGGGTTTACGCAATCTTGTGTAAACAAATTATCTATTTGTTTACATAAGATTGCTTAAACCCGGCTGCGCTAGTGCAGTCCCTGATAGAGGGGCAAGGGACTGCACCATCTACTGCCTTAGATAAAAAAAGCGTGTAAGTGTTATTGACTGTAGAGTGCCACTGAGAGGACGGCTGAGGGAGGCATTTATTGAAAGTATGCTGTTGAGAGGATGACTCCAACCGAAACAACGCACAACAAGGCGGAGATGGGTGGATTTGACAATATAGGCAAACACGTTGCTTCTGAAGGCCATTCCAACAGCGGACTTTTCATGTCTGATATAATGATGATTAAAATCTCTAGTGTTCACACAAATCTATATACATAATTCAACCGACACAATGCACAACAGGGCAGAGATGGGCAGCAGTATCAACGTCGCGACGCTACGTCTGCCCAGCATGGTATATGCGAAATCGTTGCTTCGGAAAGCCATATCCAATAGAGGATTTGTTATGTCTGATAAAGTTGTATACACGAATACATCATTCCTTAGGCGATTTGCTTTTAAAAAAGCTGTGGATGGAAGTTTGTACCAATTTATCCGGCGACTTCTCTTGCTTCACATATTTCCTTTTGATCGGAGACACTTCGCGGTCCGGCTTCTCTATCAACTCCTTCGAAGAACCGTCCGCGTACTTCAGAACATATTGCTTGAGCTTGGGCGCTTCGGTCTGCGTGATTCTGAGTCTTACCTTCTCCTTCTTGAGACTTATTTTCACTTTCACTTTATCATTGGTTATAGACACCTTTGTTCTGTGTTTCTTTCTGACTTTCTTTCTTGCGTTACTTTCAGCGTCTTCATACTTCAAAACAAAGTTGGACATCTTCATCTTCTTGCCCGCAGGCTTTTTACGTATCATCTTCCTCTTTCCATTTCCCTTCTTAGTTTTGACATCGTCAGCGAGGTTAATAGCTGTTTCCAATTTGGATCCGCCGCTCGTTGCGTCTGTGTGTTTGTGTTCATATTTGCATTTGAAATCTCTGTCCACTTCAGTGAGGTACTGGTTCTTGAAGCTCTCAATGTCCATTTCAATGTTTCCATGTTCCAACGTTTCCTTGTCCTTCGGGCTGAACTTTAACGCGCACGTGTCCTTCAGTGGAGCCCTGAGGTTGAAGTTCTCCAGAAACACCGCTTTCTGGTTCTCAATTTGGACTAGATCTATGTTTATTGTGTCATTGTTCTCTGATATTTCCATGCTGGAGTCCTTCTGGATTTCAATAGTTGTTCGTTTCTTGGGTGTGTCGAATATTGGGAGGCTGTCATCGCTGTTGTGTTCAGCCACGAAATCTGATGGCAGTTGGAATGTGCTGTTGGAGTCGTCAGATCCGTTGGCGTTCGGGTCAATTACATCTGGGTGGTCTTCTATCTCTTGTTTGATGTTTTTCACGTCCAGCTGGAAAAGATGACAAAACATTTAATTTAAGTGTTACAAGGAGAGTAGAATAGTTCCTTGATGTGTACCAGGTGTCGTTGGAGGCGAATGTGTAGCAAAAATAGGTGAAATGCTAAGAGATAAAAAGAAATCTACTTTTTAACGGCTTTAAAATGAGGTTTATTTCTTAAAGTATACGTTCGGCCGTGTTAGCAAATATTAAACATTTATAAGATAAAAGTTTGTTTGTTCTGTGTCTGGGTGTTAAACATGTATTTTCTTATTACATTGGTAATACGCATGCTAAAGCATCACGGAGTCACGTCAATGTATGTCAACGGTTTGTTAGCTCCGACGCCGGTAGGGATTCCATTAACACTAACTATTTAGTATTGATGGAAGCCGGAAGAAGATTTCTTTCTTACGGCTCGATATAGTCTATGTTAATAAATTTAAAATAATTAAAAAATTTTAAAGTATGTCTAGTATAATAATAAATAATAAATCTACACACAAATCTTTCACCCGCGAAGTAGTACAACTTTCATAAAATTTTCATATAAACCCCCTTAAGGGTAAACCGAAATTCATTTAAAAAAAAATATCCACGTGTTTCATGCCTTTCAATGAAGAAACTTAATGAACTGAATTTCATTCGAACAACTTTAAAAACAGCAAAGTTTCATACTAACTGTGCATCCCCGTTTTACCCCTTTAGGGGGTGAATTTTCAATAATCTTTTCTTAGTGCTGCTCTATGTTATAAAAGTACCTCCTGTACAAAAATTCTACTTCCCAACTCTTATAGTTTGGATGCTGTGTTGATGAAGTCAGTCAGTCAGTCAAGCTTTTTTTTTATTAGACCAGGTCGACAGGCAAGCATACAGTTCGCGTGACAGGATATCACTAACACGTTCCTAACCTTGTCATATTACCCAGTAAATTCACCGCCCCTCTCACCCTTCAGACCGGAACAGAGCAATACTAGCACTGCTATTTGGCGGTAGAAAGGTGAGATTGAGGTACCAATGCAGACGACCTTTTATATGTCTACTACTCATGTCGCTTATATATATATAAGGAGTTTTTTATCACCAACAGGTGATAAAAAAGACAGACGGAAGACCATCCCTCATCATAGACAGCAGCTGTCAGGTTTCTTAGTCTACAAATACATGGAATTGAGTTTCACCTGTGCATTATTGTTGTCCAATTCTATAACCTGCTTCTTCGGCGAGTTCCACTCTTTGACCGGTTCTTTCACCTTAACGTTCTCTTTTGTCATATGATTGAATAAATCCTCCACAATGCCTCTGAAAATAAAAAAAGCCAGCATTAATCAACATCAGTAATGGAAAGTCCACTGCTGGACATAAGCCTCCTAAACAAAGGGGGAATCTTTCTCATAATTGCCGCGCTGGGCAAGCGTGTTGGAAATCGCAGAGCGCAGCTTCGTGTCGGGCATGCAGCTGCCCATCCCCGCTCTGTGCATTTGAGCTACAGTATCCCGGATGGATATACCGCCCTCTGTCGGTTCTGAAACCTTAGTCGTCTCTTGCAACACCTGGTAGAGGGAGGTGCTATTCTACTCTACCGGTACCTCACGGCTTATTTATCCATATATCTGCTGGGGAAATAGGTCCACACAACACCTCATACATTGACCTGACCCGGAGATTAGTCCCTTAAAGCCCGCGTGTTACGGACATCAGACAACATAGGAATCACATTAATAAATCATTCTTTATACGACTGTTTGCAGTTTTCAACGTAGGAAGATAAGAATCGGATATTGTTACAAAACTACTTGATTGTCCTTTTAAGTCTTGTAAATAAGAAAATGTGCCGTGAGGTACCTCCCACTGCATCAGGTGTGGTAAGAGTAAGGTATCAGAGCCGACAGATGGCGGTATATCCAAAGCAGTGTAGCTCAAATGCATAGGGCGGGGATGGGCAGCAGCATCCACGTCGCGATAGCTGCCCTCTGCGATTCCCCAGCGCGGCAATTATGGGCAAAAAAACTCCTTTCTTAGAGGTCCAGTAATGGACTTCCAATGGCTGGTATACGAAATAAGAAAGTTAAAAGATCACTATGTTAGTAGTGTTATTGAGCGTAGATGGCGAATATTAATAAATAAATACCGCCATCTGTCGGTTCTGGTACCTCAGTAGCCTATTACGACACTTGCTCCAGGGGGAGGTAGTATTCTACTCTGCCGGTACCTCACGGCAACAACATAAATATAGACATACAAAAGAGTTTATCTATCTGACTGACCCGATGGCGCAGATGGTAGTGATCACCACCTAGGACAAATATTTATATGATGTTATTTGTGATTGTTCTGTGTCTGGGTGTTTAGCATATCCAATTATTATTATTATATTTGTGATTCTTTAGTTATCTGATGCCCGTAACACAAGTGCTTTTGGCATCAGATCTATGTATCTAATCTAGTGTGAATTTATTTATCTTCTTTATATATAAAAAATTAGTGTCACTGTTTGTCCGGGATGAACTCTTAAATTAGGGAACCGATTTAACTCAATATCTGCTTATTGCGTATAGTGTGTTGAGAGATAGGATAGTTTGTATATAAATTTAACAAAGCGCAAGGGTACTTACTCAACAATCCTCTTCTTCTCACACAAAGGCTTCGGCTTGCTGAACGTCTGCCGGAGCCGGTGTGCGACCACCGCGTCCACCACCATGTTCTCGGTCCCGCTGGCGCCACTCGCCCGGGCCCGCTCGCGCAGCCCGAGTTGCACCAACTTGATGGGCGACAGCAGCGTGTTCTCTATGTCCTGCAGGACGTTCGCTTCGGCCGCGCCCCGTTTTGGTGTTGTAAGATTCAGTGCCTGTCGGCTGGTGATCGTGTGGTCGGATGCTGGGCGGATAAATATTTTTTTTTACAATTTGCGTGATAGTACACCTCATAGAATATAGACGCTTGTGATAACACAAGGATATCACGGGCGACCAACCTTGAGACTTCAAGATACTATGTCACATTTACCCAGTAATTTCACTGCCTCTCTCAATATTTAATCCGGTGAGTGAGGTACCAATGCAAACAAACTTTGTATGAAGTCTACTTGATGATATTATTAGATAGACACACTTTTAATATACATTATATAAGCCGTAGGACGTCCACTGATGGACATAGGCCACCCTAAATAGTATCCAATGAGACCGCTTGTATGCGGTATGCATGCAGTGAGATCCTACGAAATAAGCATGTAGGCAAGCGCAGCGTAGGGCGTCCACTGATGGACATAGGCCACCCCGAATAGTATCTAATGAGACCGCTTGTATGCAGTATGCATGCAGCGAGATCCTACGAAATACGCATATAGGCAAGCGCAGCGTAGGGCGTCCACTGATGGACATAGGCCACCCCGAATAGTATCCAATGAGACCGCTTGTATGCGGTATGCATGCAGCGAGATCCTACGAAATAAGCATATAGGCAAGCGCAGCGTAGGATGTCCACTGATGGACATAGGCCACCCCAAATAGTATCCAATGAGACCGCTTGTATGCGGTATGCATGCAGCGAGATCCTACGAAATAAGCATGTAGGCAAGCGCAGCGTAGGATGTCCACTGATGGACATAGGCCACCCCAAATAGTATCCAATGAGACCGCTTGTATGCGGTATGCATGCAGCGAGATCCTACGAAATAAGCATGTAGGCAAGCGCAGCGTAGGATGTCCACTGATGGACATAGGACACCCCGAATAGTATCCAATGAGACCGCTTGTATGCGGTATGCATGCAGCAAGATCCTACGAAATACGCATGTAGGCAAGCGCAGCGTAGGACGTCCACTGATGGACATAGGCCACCCCAAATGGTATCCAATG
This sequence comes from Heortia vitessoides, assembly GCA_020976665.1. Taxonomy (NCBI): domain Eukaryota; kingdom Metazoa; phylum Arthropoda; class Insecta; order Lepidoptera; family Crambidae; genus Heortia; species Heortia vitessoides. The sequence continues at coordinate 3,496,070 of JACJUM010005599.1, forward strand.
AGATCCTACGAATTTAGGAGGCGAGCACAGCGTAGCACATCCACTAGGTGGACAGACGATTTGACTGGAACCGAACCTCGTCGTATGCAGGTCATACAATCGGTTCTATCGCAAGTTAAGACAAAGGTTTATGAGCTGTCGCTAATGGAGGTTCTTTCAACCAGACCAAGGTGACACGGTGCCTTCATCACCATCAGATTTTCTTGCAGGCTCTTGTCCGATGGACCGCGTAATGATCCTACAGTAAACTTAGTTGAGGACCTATCTAGTGATGGCAATCTGGTACCATGGGCTTGCTCCACGATGACAGATGCATATGTGACGTGACTGTCTTACGAACATCAGACAACAGAGGAATCACAAATATACTACTTAAACACATATATTTAACACCCAGACACACGACAAACACAAATATCATCATATAAATATCTGTCCTGGTTGGTGGAAAACATAGGATCATTACCATTTGTGCCATCGGACCCGTTTAATGCGTGCTTATGTCTAGGTCTAATCGAATAAAAATACTTTGGTGAACATTAATTGGTGTCCCGCATCCAGCAGTGGACGTCCAACGGCTGATATGATGTTGATAAAAAAATCAAGACTCACGTGTTTTTTCAGACTGTGCACTGGCTTGCGGGTCGTTCTGTGAACTCGAACTGGATGCGCTGTAACATAAAGATATATAAAATTATAGCACTTGCCGTGAGGTACCGGCTGAGTAGAATAGTACCTCCCTCTGTTGGTGACTAAGGTACAAGAACCGACAGATGGCGGTATATCAATCCGGAACAGTGTAGCTTAAATACAGAGGGCGGGGATGAGCAGCAGAATCCCAATCGCGAAAGCTGCGCTCTATTGCGAACACGTTTGCCCAGCGAGGCAATTATGGGCAATATTCCCTCTTTCTTGGGAAGGCATATATCCAGCAATGGATGATAGTATTTAACAATAGCTGTACCACCATTACAGTCATTGGAAGTATTGAGCGACTTACCACAGAGTCCGGTAAATGTATGACATTTTGTGGAAATTTATTGATATTTATTTTATTTATTGTTCAAGAACATCTAGACACAGTTTGAGAAAACTAGCACTCACGCGTTGTAAGCTATCCGTTGCTTGGTTCTCCTCAGAGACATCCTACTTGGCATAACTCGACCACGCCGACTGGTCGCTCGTCGGCTCTCTTGCTCTTGCTGGATCACTGAAATAGATAGATCACACACATCAGCCATTGTAAGTCCAGTGCTGAAGATAGGCCTCTCTAAGGGGGAATTTCGCTCGTAATTGCCGCGCTAGGCAAGCGTGTTGACAATCGCAGAGCGCAGTTTTTACGACGGGGATGCTGCTGCCCATCCCCACCCTACGCATTGTAGCTACAGTATCCCGGATGGATATACCGCCATCAGTCGGTTCTGGTACTTAAGTCGTCTCTTACAACACCTGGTAGGGAGAGGTATATCTGCTGGGGAAATAGGTCCACACAACACCTCATATATTGACCTGACCCGGAGATTTGTCCCTTAAAGCCCGCGTGTTACGGACATCAGACAACAGAGGAATCACATTAATAAATCATTCTTTATGCGACTGTTTGCAGTTTTCAACGTAGGAAGATAAGAATCGGTTCAGTCAATTCGGGTAACATTGGACTATTCGGGTAACATTGGACTATTCGGGTAACATTGGAATATTCGGGTAACTTTGAACTATTCGGGTAACATTGAGCTATTCAGCTAACTTTGAACTGTTCGGGTAACATTGAGCTATTCGGGCAATATTGAACTATTCGGGTAACTTTGAACTATTCAGGTAACATTGAACTATTCGGGTAACATTGAACTATTCGGGTAACATTGAACTATTCGGGTAACTTTGAACTATTCGGGTAACTTTGATCTGTCCGTTTAATATAATGAATATATGACATGAAAGTTGAACAAGTGAAAAAGTTTGTGTATCTGGGAAGTGTTTTTACGAGATGGGAAGTATGAAAAAGATATTGATCGGAGAGTGGAAGCTGAAAATAGTGTCAATAGAGCCTTACATGCTTCTATGTGCAGCCACAATGTGACGAAAAGGGCACGACTGGGTGTTCATAGAGGTGTGTTGGTTCCAACACTAACATATGGTAGTGAACGTTGGGTATGGCAGAATAAGCGCGCGAGTAGAATAAATGCTGTCAAAATGAGAGCACTTCGAAGTATGTGTGGTGTGTGTTTGAGAGATAGAGTAAGGAATAGTGTTATGAGAGATCGATGTGGTGTAAAAGATGATGTTGTGACAACAATAGAGAAAGGAATGTTGAGATGGTTTGGACATGTAGAAAGGATAAAAGTTAAATGACTGCACAAATATATAGTGTGGAAGTGAACGGAAGGGTTGGTATAGGACGACCGATGCGATCTTAACCAGGTAGAAGAGGTATTAAAGAAGGGCCAGGTCAGAAGTACCGTATAAACGAGCGTGTATGAAAGGACTAATGAAGGGAAGCGAGTGAGGTATGCCAAGATCGTAACAAGTGGAGATCCACAGTGTCTGCTTACCCCGATGGGACACAGGCGTGATGTATGTATTTTATGGGCTAAGAAGGCAGTATCTGCAAATGCAGTCATGACTAGATATAGCAGGTAGTCTTTTATCGTTACTGCTAGGTATACCTGCCGATGTTGGCGTCCCAAGCAAGGGTATTAGATGAAGTCTTTTCACTGCTACGGTTAGGTGTACCTACCGATGCAAGGGTACTAGAGGTAGTTTTGTTCTATCGCTAGATATACCTACCGATGTTGGCGACCCATACATATGCATTAAAGGTACTCTTCTACCGCTACCGCTAGGTATACCTACCGATTTTGACAACCAATACAAGGGCATTAAAGGTCCTCTTCTACCGCAACGCACTAGATATACGTACCGGCGTCGAGAGTGCGCGCCAGACGGGCGAGGTCGGCAGGCGCGGGCGCAGCGGGGAGGCACGCGCGGCACACGAGGCGCGGGGCCTGCAGGCATGCGGCGTGCGCGCCGGCGGAACCGCAAAGTAGACACAGCTGTACGTCCCATGGCCTGCGCACGCATGCGGTAGTTCTTTTGGTATTTATTTTTATTGGTTGCTAGCGACCCATCCCAACTTAGCAAAGGTTTCAACGAGGATAAAAAATGTACTACAGTATTGTACACATTAAAAATAGTCTACAAAAATGTCCTCTACATGTCTATCTCTTAGATATAACGACCATATTTTATCCTCTTTGCACCAATGCGAAGCCGGGGCGAGTCGCTAGTTTAAATATAAATAAATAAAAATATTTTTTTATTAAACCAAGCCGGCATACAGGCATACAGCCCGTGTGATAGTAAGCGTCAACGCAGCCTATAGACACTTGTAATATCACAAGGATATCACTAGCGCGACTGACCTTGTGACTTGAAGATATTATGTCACATTACCCAGTAATGTCAGTACCTCTTTTTTTTATTCCCACAACATCTCATACGTTGACCTGACTCCGTGGTAAGTTTAAAGCACTGGTGCTACGAATGCCAGACAACAGTGGAATTATAAATATACTACTTTAATACATATATTTAACACCCAGATACAGAACAAATACAAATATCATCATATAAATATTTGCTCTGGGTGAGAATCGAACCCACGACCCCTGGTGCATAAGACAGGATCACTACCATCTGCGCCATCGGGCACAACGCGATCATTGACACTGCACATGCAGTCGTATAACGGAACAGTACTCCACGTTCTGCGGCGAACGCGTGTAGTCCCTGCCCCCACGAGCGATAACCGACAACCCTAGAGCTGCCGGGCTCACTCCGTCCGTCATTCAAATTCAATCAATTTCATAATTAAATTCACCCCCAACTCGGGCCACCCGCGCCTAGGTCGAGCCTCTAGAGGCGCCCTCGGGCGATCGCCATCGGTCCCGCTCAATCTCGCGAACTTTGCGGCCGCGACCGCGGGGTACGCGGGACTAATACAGGCATCGGGCCTCTCGCCTATGAGAGGCCCCGCCCTCTTTTTTCGGTGGCGCTGGAATTGACGTCTGAGTAGTTCAGCACTAGGTTTGTCCGGGAAAAATAAAAACTGCTATTTGGCGATAGAAATAGGTGAGAGTGAAGTGATGATGCACACGACATTTGTATGAGGTCTACCAGATGTAATATAAGCTATTATTTTGTACTCCTTCTTACCCTGACTCCTGGTCGTGGTCTCTTCCAAGCGGGCACAAGCACTCGGCTTGCTCGCATCGTAAGGGCCGCTCATAGATCTCTGCAAATGCATTCTGTTCCAACTCCCAAGCAGCGTCCCTACAACATTGGACCATTAGATTAGCCGTTGGACAACCATTACTACTACAGACTTGCTTCCATCATCATCCATCACGCCTGTGTTCCATCGGAGTAGGCAGACACTGTGGATCTTCAATTACTACACTCTTACTTCTTATACTTACTATACTCATACTTCAATTACTATACTCGTTTATACGGTACTTCTGACCTGGCCCATCTTTAATACATCTACCTGGTTAAGATATGTTCGCATCGGTCGTCTTATACCAACCCTTCCGTTCACTTCCACACTATATATTTTGTGAAGTCATTCTACTTTCATCCATCTATTCTACATGTCCAACATCCTAACATTCCTGTCTCTATTGTTGTCACAACATCAATTTTTACACAAATTCGATCTCTCATCGCACTATTCCTTACTCTATCTCTCAAACTCACACCACACATACTTCGAAGTGCTCTCATTTCGATTGTATTTATTCTACTCGCGTGCTTCTTCTGCCATACCCAACATTCACTACTATATGTTAGTATTGGAACCTCTACACCTCTAAGAAAGCCAGTCATGTCATTTTTGACACATTTTGGCCTACACCAAGTATGTTCGCCTAGATCGTCCTATACCAACTCTTCCATTCAATTCATTACATCCAAGCCATCTACTAGTCAGTCTCCAAGGTTCTCCAAGGTCTACAAGGTCTTCCAGAACCTCACGGCTCAGTCCTGAATCGAACGCGCGAAGAGACCCCGAGCATTGTCCTATCCATTGCTCGTTCTGCTAATTTTTTTGGCTCATAAGGTTTATAGAGAATGACCACGTTTACATGCCACCAGCCATAGGATGTCCACTACTGGACATGCTGCTCCAAGGAATTGCAATATATATACATATATATATATATATATTTATTTAAAATACCTACGATGTATATCTTCGGATAACTGCTTCAGATTAATTAAAAAATAAATATATAATGTCACATTACCCAGAAATCTTTCTTTCTTCAAACCTGAACATTTGCCACTACTATTTTCCTGAAGAAATAGGTGAGAATGAGGTATCGGCAGAGAGTAAGAGTCCCTCTCTCGGTACCAGGTGTAGTAAGAGGCCACTAAGGTACCTGAACCGATAGATGGCGGTATATCCATCCAAGACAGTGCAGTTCAAATGCACAGGCCGGAGATAGGTAGCAGCATACGATTGCCAACACGCTTGCTCGGCGCGGCAATTATGGAAAATTTTCCCACTTCCTTAGGGAGGCCATATCCAGCAGTGGACTTCCAATAGCTGGTATGATGATGAGGTACCAATGCAGTCAGGTCTACCTCTAGTAACGCACGTGTTCACTCACCTGTCCGGCACGTAGTAACCATGACTGACCACAGCTTGGTAGAAATCCTCCTTGTCATTGCACAGAGGACATTTCAAATAGTGTATGCCCGCGCTGAGAGCCATACGCTGTAAAAAAAAACAATCTATATGTATTGAAATGAAATTTGAAAACAGGAGTTTGCCACGCTTAGCGCGTTTGTCAGTTATCTGTGGAAGTTGTTGTTTATCTGTGGCGCGTTGGGTTGACGCGTCAGTCAATGGCGTATGAGACTAAAATATTTATTGTATGTGCAATTATAAACCAAACAGAGAAAAGTAAAGGATACAATTGAGGAAGAGATATTTTGAAATCCTCAATAATATATCTTATATATATATAATATATGTAAAGAATACTTCTTTGATTCACGATCATTTTTCTTAAGCTTGTCTTTGTCGTTTTATTGACGGAGCCACTTGTGACATTTTATGGAAAAATGTAATTGTGACATCAATAGGATTTACTTGGGTTTAATTATAAAGAGACCTGAAGTAAAGGCTTTAAATGTTGTTTCTCATTTTTATTATTACAGGTAAATTAATATTTTGTTGAATATAAGAACTTCATGTAATTGTTTCAATGTAAAGAAAATGCATTGTGTAAATAATTATTTCACTAATACAGAGAAACGCAATCACGTCTGCATTTCATTTATCCCAATTATAGGAATAATATCATTATATATATATATATGAAAGAATCTGACTGACTGACTGACTGACTGATATATCAACGCAGGGCCCATACTATAAGGGTAAGAAACTTGAAATTTTACACAGGTGTATATTTTATAACGTTAAGGAGCATTAAGAAAGGAATTTTAAAAATTCACCTCCTAAGGGGGTAAGACGGGTGTGCAAAGTTAGTACCGAACTTGGGTGATTTTGAAGTTACTCTAATTTAATTCAGTATAAAGGTTATCAATGAATGTTATGAAACATTTTTAAGGGAGTAAAAAGGAGGTGCAAAAGTAGTATGAAAGCTTTAGAAATTAACGCTGGTGAAATGAAGATAAAAAATCGTTATTGTGGGTTATCACTAAGAGATAGACAGACACCATCGCGGACTTTTTTGTGGCCTTTTTATGGTGTACAATACTGTAGTACATTATTTTGATATATCTCGTAGGGTTCAGCCAGCGTTTGCAATGTAATCGCAAAACTAAGTGTTTATTTACGACAGCTAGTGATAAATATATTTAGACATACGACCTGACTCGGAGATAAAGATAACACCTGACTCATCAAACGGACACCAAACAACAGAGGAATCACAAATATAATACTTAAATATATATTTAACACCCAGACACGGCACAGCCAACAAACAAAAGGTAATTTATTTTACTTTTTTATTTTATTGAACTTTATTGCACAAAATATAACAAAATGTTCAAATGGCGGACTTAATGCCAGTTGGCAATATCTCATCAGTCATTACACGAAACAGAAATATATATATATATAGTGGTGCAGACAATATATATACGATATAGATAAACGTTACATACATATTTGTATAGATAAACGCAATAAATAACGTACATCAGATATAGGGTTATAGAGTTAGAGAAGCAGCATCAGTAAATAAAGTACGGCGAAAGCGTTTCAGGATATTTTTTTTTGGGAATTGCTTAATATTCAACGGAAGCTCATTCCAGAGTTGTATAAAAAACCAGAGTGATGAGAAGGAGTTAAGAGCGTGAGAGTATTAGAAGAACGGAGATTACGTTCGTGAGAAGAATATATGAATTGGAATCTGTCCTTTAGGTATGTTGTAGGTTCAATTTTAAGGGTAGAAAATCCAATTGCTAGCTAATAATGTTACTCTATTGACTGCCCGTATGCCCTCATTCTAATTACCTGCAAACAATTCCTGTGAAACCAGGCATCTCGAGCACAACATGGTGGCCAGAATGTTTGGGCCGTCGGGAAACATTCGACTTCCTCGTAGCATATGACACAAACCGAATCTACGTTCCACAAATCTGAAATTAATAATCTTTATATATAAAAATGCCATGAGGTGCCGGTAGAGCAGAACAGTACCTCCCACTGTACCAGGTGTCGTAAAAGGCGACTAAGGTACCAGAACTAACAGTTGGATATCCTTCTAAAACTGTGCAGCTCAAATGGACAGGGCGGGTATGGGCAGCAGCAGCCCGTCGCGACAGCTGCGCTCTGAAATTGCCAACACGCTTGCGTAGCGCGGCAATTATGGGCAATATACCCCCTTTCTTGGGGAGACGTATGTCCTGCAGTGGACTTTCAATGGCTGTGCATTTGAGCTGCATTATTTCGGATGGATTTACCGCCACCTGTGGGTTCTGGTATCTTAGTGAGGCGACTAAGATCCTGGTGCAGTGAGAGGTACTATTCTTCTATGTACATACCTGCCTTGATGTACAAAACAATTGGTTTGAAATACAAAGTTGGGAGCATAACGCATCCATTAACCTACACTTTCAGAGTTATATTCAGATTGGAGCCTGTTTTTTCTTATTAGACCAAGTCGACAAACAAACATACATTTCGCGTGATAGTAAGCGTCACTGCTGCATATAGACACTCGTAAAATCACTAACGCATTGCCAACTTTGTGACTTGAAGATATTATGTCACATTTTTTTTGTCTATTAACAAAACCAGTTAAATGTTAAAAAAAAAATTGTTTATTCACAATATTGTGGACTGCAATATTTAAGGCAACTAATTATTATTGACATATTTAATTGAATATAAGATGATTTTCATCCATTAACCAGCTTGGTGAAGGCTGTTTTATAGCGGGATCTTACACTATGGCTATACCCACTGTTAGGCAGGAAATTGAACGCCATACTGAATGCTACAAAGAAAGGATTGTACATCATCCATACACCCTGGCTCGGCCTTAAAAGTTTACTTACCATCACTAGTTTTTTTCTGAACGTCTTTATTAGGATGTCGTAACTTTTTCTTCTTCTCTAGCATCCTGGCCTTAGCTTTTGCCATTATCGGCGCTGCTATACTCTGTTTCGGCGCGTGCAGTTGGCAAAACGACCTGTAACAAAAAATATGACTACATAGTAAAAACAAAGTCACTTCCTTCAGTCTGTCTGTCCATAATAATAATAATATACTCTTGATTGTAAATCAATGAAAACAACACAAGAAGATCACAAAAACATGGAATAGTAGGTACAAGAGGCGGCCTTATCGTTAAATGCAATCTCTTACAGGCAACCTTTGGATAGAAATAATGTTTAAGTATGCTCAGATCTTTAAAACTACGCAACGGATTTTGATGTAGCTTTTCTAATAAATAGATCGATTCAAAGGGATGGATTACATGCATAATATAGTAGAGAAACACTGATGATTTTAGAGATTTCTAATGTGATGTGTAAATTAACCAATTTTTTGCAATTACTATTTATATTCTTATTTTTAGAGATCAATCGAAATAACGTACTACAGTATTGTACACATAAAAAATATCCGCGATGGTATACTTCTATCCTTCAGATAACAATAACTATTTTTTATACTAATTGCACCAGCGCGAAGCCAGGGCGGGTCGCTAGAAGAATATATGAAGAAAAAGATAGAGCAGCAGCCCGCGGTCTCATGAGCTTCATTCCCGTGAAAATCTATAGATCTATATATATCATCGTACAGTAGCGATAATGTCATAGACATTACCGCTACTGTGGCAGCACTATCACACTATCAGGGGCGTAGCTACCGTCGTATCTGCCGTATCAATTATACGGGGCCCCCAGTGTTTGAAGAAAAAATTAAAACTTTCTAGTTTATTTTGTTTTACAAATGACAAAATTCTATAAAGTAATTCCTTTTTTTTCCCGCCTTAAGCGTGCGTTCAAAAGTTGGCAACACTACATCGTTATGGCGGGCTGCGGGACTTCATCATCAGCCATAAATTATTTAATAAATCAGTTTGCCAAAGGCAAGAAAAGGCAAGGAGAGTGCATTTTAAAATTTGATTTGTATTTGTAAACAGGTTTAATTATGTTATGATAAAGAAATATTTCTTTTCACAATTTTTTATCCCCATATATGGGCCTCCAAACAATTTTTTTATACGGGGCCCTGGCAAGGCTCGCCACGCCACTGAGCACTATCATATCCATAGTCTATATTGTCTATGTACCTTTACCGTTATTTCTTGTAAATTCATGCAATACACGTCTTAGTTATTTATCCAAAAGCCAACCTTTTATTTGCCAAAGTAACGAAATTCTATAATTATCATTATCATATGACGTCCACTGATAGACATAGGCCTGCCCAAGTGATCTCCAATAGGACCGGTTGTATTCGGCATGCGTCCAGCGCGATCCTGAAGTATTAGTCAAATCGTCTGTCTGTCCATCTCGCGGGTGGACGCCCTACGCTGCGCTTGCCGGTACGTGGTCTCCATTCCAGAACCTAACGACTCTATCGGCCATCGATTTTACGTACCGAGTGCCCTGCCCACTGCTACTTCAACTTACTAATCCGCCGTGCAATGTCGGTAACGTTGGTTCTGTTACAAATCTCCTCATTCCTGATTCGATTGCGCAAAGAAACCTCAATCATTGCCTTTTCCATAGCTCGTTGAGCTACTTTCAGTTGGTCAATCAGGTCAATGCTAAGAGACCACGTTTCGCTGCCATAGGTCATCACGGGTAACACATATTGATCGAAAACTTTCGACTTGAGGCACTGAAGTATGTCAAGTATTATTTTGTCAAACGCTACTTTTCAAATGAAAATTTGTTAATAGTCAAACGATTGGGCACTCATATCACACAGATTTGGCCTAAATTGAAAAAGTCAGACAAAAATAGATAAAAATATCACCATACTTGTAGTTTCCATAAAATAGGGAGACAGCGTTCCTTTCCCTCCCACAGGGCAGGTGGAACTGCTTGCGGCACTGGCTCACGCAGCATCCCAAAGTGGCTCCACCTTTGCTGCAGTAAGAACATCTCTGCAACAAGAAGAGCAACCGTCATGTCAGCCAAAGGACGTCCACTGGGTGACATACATCTATAGGGGAGCGTAAGTAAGTTTTTGCACGTATGGTTGTACCATTTAAGGTGAATACTTGGTGTTAGCCGAGAGGTACCGGCAGAGTAGAATAGTACCTCCCTTAGACGAGGTATCGTATGAAGTGACTAAGGTACCAAAACCGACAGATGCCGGTATATCCATGCAAAAAAGTCAGCTCAAATGTACAGTGCGGGGTTGGGCTGCAGCATCCCCATCGCGAATGTCGCGCTCTGCGATTGCGACACGCTTGCCCAGCGCGGCAATTATGGGCAACATACCCCCTTTTTTCTTTCTCTAGGCCTATGACCAACAGTGGACTTTTAATGGCTGGTATGATGACTTGGTGTTAATGACGCCATTATTGCCACCAGTTTTTCTAGAAGGTTGTTTTCTGGTGGCACGTGTAAACTTTTTTTTTCTAGACTAGATCGGCGTAGGTGAGCGTCAGTGCAGCCTATAGACGCTCGTGACTTGAAAATATTATGTCACATTACCAAGTAATTTCAATGACTCATTCACTCTTGAAACCGGAACATATACAATGCGAGCACTGGTGTTTGATAGAAATAGATGAGAGTAGGGTACCAATGCAGACGACCTTTGTACGAGGTCTAGCCGCAATCGTAAGTGAAAAGCTTGTACAATCAAAATTGGTTTTAACGATATTGGCAATAACGAACGAATCCCTATACGAACTATTGAGAAAAAATACTGCTTATAACAACATCAGATTTATTTATTCATTGGTAAACCAGTTAAGTAAAAAATTGGTAAAATTGTTACACCGTGATAACATGCATACAAAAGCCAGAACTTAAAACTAAGTGTACAACAAGTAGGTTCACACAGCAAGCGTTGTGCGATCACACGACATAAAACCTTTCTTATTCATCTGATTTAATCTAAGTCGGCGCCTAAGTCAATTAATGATGGATTTGGCGCTGAAATCTATAGTAAGGGGAGGAAAAGAAATCAATTTTAATAATAGGACTCTGTGATAAGTCGTTTATAGCTCTTCTGTTACGGACATCAGACAACAGAGGAATCTCAAATATAATACTTAAAAACACCCAGACGCAGAAAAATACAAATCATTATCATTACAGCCATTGAAAGCCCACTGCTGGACATAGGCCTCTCCAAGAAAGAAAGTTCTTTGCCCATAGTTGCTCGTTGGGCAAGCGTGTTGGCAGAGTGTAGCTGTCGCGACGGGGATGCTGCTGCCCATCCCCGCCCTGTGCATTTGAGCTACACTGTTTCGGATTGACCACCATCTGTCTGTTTTGGTATCTTAGTTGCCTTTTACGACTCCTGGTGTGGTGGGAGGTACTATTCTACGCTGCCGGTACCTTAGGCAAACGCATACATGGTGAAAATTAATATGGCTAGATGCGTATAGTGTTTATATCGACTATCGGTTATAACGTGATTATATCGATTATAAGGTCACTTCAATGTCGTCATATCCAATTTTGACTGTACAATTTAATACCTTAAAGAATTATATGCAAACATAATTAAAGACGGTTATACATAATGTAATTCACTTACGTGTTTCTTGCTTCTTTCTAATTCTGCCAATATGTCCGAGTATAGAAATCCAAAGAGACCATCGCTGTCTTTACCCTTCTGCACCAGGCAGCAAGACAGTAGCTGTGAACAATAAATCATCATATCAGCCAATGGAAGTCCACAGTTTGACAGAGGGAATTTTGCATCGCATGGGCGGGGATGGGCAGCAGCATCACCATTGTGAAAGTTACGCTCTGGGATTGCCAGCACGAACAATAATAAAAAAAAAAACAAGTTCACACAACACCTATACTAATATTATAAAGCTGAAGAGTTTGTTTGTTTGTTTGAACGCGTTAATTTCATGAACCACTGAGCCGATTTGAAAATAAACTAAAGACACAGTACAAATACAAATCGTCATCATCATCATAACAGCAAAAGTCACTTTTCCACGCGGGCAAAGGCACTGCTAGTCTCATATAATGACGTGTTTCGGAGATAAGTCACTTAAAGCACGAGTGTTACGGACATCAGACAACAAATATAATACTTAAACACATATTAGACACGCATAGAACAAACAACACAAATATTCCGTGAGGTACCGGCAGAGTAGAATAGTAACCCTCTGCACCAGGTGTCCTAAGAGACGACTAAAGTACCGGAACCGATAGATGGCGGTATATCCATCCGAAACACTGCAGCTTAAATTCACAGTGCAGGGTTGGGCAGCAGATTTCCTCTTTGCGAAAGCTGCGCTCTGCGATTATCAACACGCTTGCCCAGCACGCCAATTATTGGCAAAAAACACCTTCATTAGAGAGGCCTATATCTAGCAGTGGACTTCTAATGGCTGGTATGATGATGATACTGAAATATTGGTAATGGGTGAGGATCAAACCTAAGACATTAAGATAGGGATCATTTATGAACGACCCTATACTCGATTTATTGGAGCGTGACCGATGGCGCCTTTGTAATATGACTACGGCTCGATAGGCAGTCGTTGGGTTGATCGTTATTTGTAAAAGAGGTGAACCAAGTGAACCTATCGAATTTCGCTCGACTGCACTACAAAAACAAAAACAGTAATATAGCAACTGACGGACCAATTTATTGAAGTTATGATATCTATTACACTATTTTCATTCACTTTCCATATATTGCATAAATATAACTTTTATATAAAAAATAAATTCACACAACATCTCGTATGCTGGCCTAACTTAGATATAAGATACTCAAAGCACTTCTATGGTTAAGCGAACAGTTAAAACATAAGGACCTTAGTATTTTCGTTAGAGTGTGTAATAGAGGAGACATAAAATACATATGAATAATAAAAAATAAATTGACAACACAAGTATTTCATTCGCAGTTGCAAAAAAAGATGTTAAGAATCAAGTCGGTCACAATAACCAAAAAGCATTTCTTAAAATAGGTCCTAATTCATGCCACTATCTGTCACCAATGAGGTCATCATATCTTGTCTAATCTGTATTTTGTATAAAAACCAAATTTTAGAATTATTACTAAGTGGTTGCTATATATGGTTGTATAAATGGTTTCTACTGTACTCTCCTTTCAAAGCTATTCTTTTATTAAATGTGGTATCTGTAGTAAACTATACAAAAAATCTTCTAACACCAAAACTTTTTGAGATCAGTCCCTTTTCTTAGCAACATAAGTTACCATCCTCTAACGATTCATGAGACGATCAGCATAAAAGAAGCATGGAAGCAGTAGCCCTCCGACTCTGGGGTACCACAATGATATTCTAATGATTCTTCAAAATAACTGTCCAATATGAAGTTGATCAGTTGACCTGACACTGATAGAGACATCAAAACAGGTTGACAGCACAAATAGTCTTAACAGAGACATTAGAATGATCAAATAATGGATTCAGTGACAACATTAGACTGTCATTTAACCTGATCCGGCATAGAACACAAAAAACACTTTAGCTTTTAAATAGTCTTCTCTAGATAAAAAAAAAGTGCAGAATGCTTGTATAAGCGAGGCTAAAACAAGAAAGAGAAAAGATCTGATCAATTTATCCACCTTAGCACATTCCATATCTTTATTTATGTTTCTTTTATTGCATAGGGAATTAAATTGCCCAGGCTTGATAGCAATTCTATATTTGCTTTCCTCAAGTGCCCTTGATGTCACTCCACAATCACAAAAATTTATTAAACATTATTAACATAGGTTATTACATAGCCTGCACTCCCAGGCTCCACCAAGCAAATACCGACGGCACTAGACCTACACCAATCAGTCCTAATATTTTTTAAGGTTAGACCTAAGAGACACTCTAGTGCGATCGCCGATGTTCCCCCGTTCCGAAATCAGGTATCTAGCGAACTAGTGAAGAAGTGCCCAAGCATCAGGCATGTTCATTAAATTGCGACATCAATAGCGTTAGGTGCATCCGACAAAAGACACTATTAACTGACACTCTTAGCCTAATATTTGTCAACAAAACATATATTTTTTTCATCGGCGCTTTAACTTGCATATGTATTTCTTATACTTACATTTAGGATGATTATATCTATAATTTATGAGAACGAAATTTGGAATGAGCCTGGAATTTAAGCTACTTTTAGCATTATTGTTTACAAATGGTTTAAAAATGAACTTACAACACAAAAATAATGGCATTGTATATTGCCAATAGCGTACAATTTTCCATATGTTACTTCATCGTCCACTTCGCGTTGACAAAATGCACAAGGAGCCCTATTTTCAGTCACAAGTTTCGCTAATAGTTTGCACTTATCTCTTCCACTTTTTCGTGCCATTTCTGACACGTAATAGAAGAACCAACTTGATATTAAATAAGATCTTTAATAAAAAGGTACATGTTTTGTAATTTCCACCATTATACTAATTAATTGAAGTAAATTTCACGATACAACACAACAAGCCATTTTGTGTCAAAAAAAATGTCAAAACAAAATATGGCGGGAACGAAGAGAAATTTATTTTCAATGTACGTTCATAGACAGAGCATAATCAGATGAGTGAATTTGTGTGCAAGGGATGTACAACGTTCAAACGTTTTGGTTCAATTGAATGTTCAATTTAGGTTATCAACTGTTTATTATATTACTACTGATTTAAATGTTATAAATAATATTAGTTATTATTGTTATAAAAGAAGATCAGTATTCTATTGAAGTAATTAAAGCTTTATTTACTACCTATTTAAAACATTTAAAGAAATAATGTTTCATTTGCATGCACTTAGGAATTGAGTTGTTACTAGTGTATAAGTACTCTTAAAATGTCGGAACTTTATAAGAATTCGTCTATGGAAAATAAGTATTTTTTGAATATGAATTATGAGCAATTAGCCAAGCAACACTAAATTAGAAACGTCAAAAAAACTCAAAAAAGCCGCACAGGCGATGGTAGTTTTAATTTATTTTATTGTTATTTGTTTTAAAATAATTGTTGAAAACAGTAGTTGGGTGCTGCGACCATAGTTTTATCTAGTCTTATATTGTAGTTTGCTCGCAGTCTGTAGCGGTGACTTTAATTGTGCCATAAAACATGTAATTGACGATCCTTTGTTATGAAAATAGTGTTTCCTTTGGTTTTGGACGGCTATTTTGAGCGGTAAATGATAGAAAATCAGTCATCTGATCGTTTTTATGGCTTTTTGTTGAAGCTTGGTGACTAGTTGTGAATTAGTAAAGTCGCCAATGTTCCTTATTGCATAGTTACAAGAACATAGCTAGAAAATGGCAGTATTGCTCAATTTTGTTAAGGTAAATTGTCGAATATTAACCAAGAAGGAGGCCTTAGCATTCCATTAATATTCTTATTTGAAAATGTCCACTGTACAAGAAAGTCAGTCAGTGTGGGCATTGAAAGAAAATGTTGATTCAAAGTATAAAAAGTGTTTAAATATCACAGAGGAAATATACAAAAGAATTAATATAACATTTCAAATTAAACAACTGGAGACAGCCCAGAGTGATGATTCAGAACCGAGGTATGACTATTTTTCTTGATAATATCATTATTAAACATATTTCTGTTGTTGTTGTAAGAAGGCCTTTTGTAATTTTTTTCTGTAGTATAACCTAATTTAATTATTAGTATATATGAAGTTTTTAAAAATATAATTTTTTTCTACAAATATAAGGGTAGATAATTATGATAACTTAGATTCCATGGCACAAACTAGTATTTTCCACTACTATATTAATAAATAAAAGAAAGTTTCAAGATATAAATCCTTTTTCCTGGCAATTTAGTAAAGTTTTGATGGAGAGCAAAAATTGAGACAATAACCAGCCAGTGCAACGTTGGATATCCTTATGGGTATAAGGTTAACAATCCAACTGTGGCCACAGAACTGTGCTGCATTTATTGTAATTATAACTGTTTGTGTTGAAAATCTCATGGGGACCCGTTTGTCTAGCAGTGGACTTCCTACAGTGATATGATAAGGATGATGATTATTTTTTGTTAATAGAGTATCAATAACATTTAAATAAATATGCATTCAGTGTTTATCATTTGTTCTTTGTTTTTGTCAGATCTTATGATTCTTTCTGTGATAATCTATTGTGTTAATTGCGTTTATTTATAGAAATATGTACAGTAGAATCCCGATTATCTGAACATCGATTATCCGGACATCCGATTATCTGGACTTAGTCTCGGATCTGATTACTAATTTTAACATGTTACGACAAGTTTGTTCCTACCTCCTCTATCTCAGAATTCTTTTAAAATGTTAAAATTCCCTTAACTTACGCTAACCAACAAAAAGCGTGGATGAACACAGATATTTTTCTTACATGGCATGAAAATACGTTTATTCTGTCTGTTATATTGTTGTCTGTTAGATAATGCGCTAACGCACCCTTCCGCTGAAACACTAAATCGAGAAATTGGGAATTTCACAGTTAAGTTTTTTCCCCCTAACGTAACATAGATATTGCAAACTATGGACCAAAGTGTCATTGAAACTTTAAAACGTTTAAACAGAAAGCAGCTATCGCGTCGCCTATTGTCAGCAGGTGACAGTGACATAGAAACGATGTTTAAGTTTTTTAAGGAAATTAATTAGTAAGATTGTTGTTATATGCTTGTAGAAGCGTGGAACTCTGTGGAATTGCAAACATTAAAAAGTGCATGGAATAAAAAATACAAATTTACTCTATTTAATTCCTCAATTAAACTGGACGATGATTTTGAAGAAATAACAAAAACAATGAAAATTCTTAGCATCGGTGAAGGCTGCAATAAAGAAAATATTAAGGAGTGGCTGAACTGCGATAATGAAGGCCCTGGATTCCAAATATTAAGTGACGAAGAAATCATTCGGGATTTGAACAGCACCGAGAGAGAAGATGAAGATGAGACTCAAACTGGGGATGAATGTCATGTACCATATCACGCAGAAGCTTTCGAAGCTCTAGATGTTTCTTTCAAGTGGTTTGAAAGACTGGAAGAATCGAATCACATACAGTTATTACAACTGAAACGCATCAGGGACTTGACGCAATGAAAAGATGTGACTCATTACGTCAAGAATCTATAAAAAAATATTTTCAACCAAAATTTTAAATCATATAGGTTTTATCGTTATAACTCGTTTACTCTAAACGTATTGCCTTAACGACCCGATAGAAAACCCATTAAATAATATAAATTGATGCATTTATATATGTATTGTTTGATTTGCTTTGAAATCGATTATCCGGATTTTCGATTATACGGAATACCCCTGGTTTTATTTGATCCGGATAATAGGGATTCTACTGTATGTAACATCTATCTATATTGTATATATATTGTCTGCACCACTATTTATATATATTTTTTGTTTCGTGTAATGGTTCACTACACGGGTGATATTGCCAACTGCCATTAAGTCCAACATTTATACATTTTGTAATATTAATTCGTTCAATAAATAAATATACAAAATCAACACTTACATATTTCTACTGGCAAACAGAAGCATTATATAAATATTTGCTTTGTTTTTGGTTCAAAAAGTGTGAGTTGTACATTACTGAATACATTTAACACAATATTCTCCGAATATAACTTTGGCAATGTGCTATTGATATCTTGTGAACTTTGACAGTGTGCCTGTTTGCTGACTTGGCATTATTTGAAAATATTATGCGAGACCATGTTTCCGATCATCTATCTGATTGTATTTTCTAATATCTAAATGTGTTTACTTTCCAGTGACCAAATAGACAGCAACGAATTGAGCAACGAAACAGACTTATTTGCCTGTGACAAGAGCAGCATCTCGAGCAGCACTGAAGCAGATGGACACACGGACAAGCTGCCTGCTAAGTTTATTAACATCAATAATAATGAGGAAAAACCGAAGACTGCAGTTGTTTATAAAAGGCCAAGGAAGAGGTGATTAGTTGATACATTAAATTTTTCATCTATTTATTTCTTATCTCTATCCTTGTTCAGTATGACTGGTCAGACTGGAACTGCAAAACTATAGTTCTGTTTAGTCAGGTAAAAATAAATATTTAGAAATATCACCAAAACAAAAAAATGCCTGTACATTAAGAAATTAGGATCCCATTTCACAGACATAATATCAAAATACAACATTATTTCAGGTTCTTATCTATATGCACGGAATGATTAAAAACATACCATAATTAAAATAATAATAAATACGATATATAAAGTCTTAAAGATAGCAGCAGACATTACAATTCGCAATGGTATATCGCATGATCATAATGATGATTCTTTTGAAGTATCTTATAACCGTGACCTCGGCCGTAGAACGTCTACTGCTGGACGTAGTCCTCCCTAAGTGGTTTCCAATCGAACCGGTTTTAAACAGCCTGCATCGCAGTCCTACATGTTTAGTCAGATCGTCTGTTCATCTTATATAAGTGTAGATATATACATATATATACCACAACCGTGAGGTACCGGAGTAGAATAGTACCTCCCACTGTACCAAGTGTCGACATCGGCATACTAGAACAGTGCTGTGTAGTGCAAATGCATAGGACGGGGATGGGATTCCCGACGGTGAAGCTCTGCGATAGCCAACACGCTTGCCCAGCGCGGCAATTATGGGCAATATTCGCCCTTTCCTGGGGAGGCCTATGTCTATCAGTGGAGTTCCAATTGCTGGTATGATAATGACAATGATATACTACAGTGCCTATCCGCCAGCGATGGATTATGACTTAAACGTGGTCTCTCACTATCTGTCTTCAAAGTAGCCAACAAGTTCTGAAGTTAATAGATGGAATCGTTATTGGTTACCAAGTCGCAGCAGGCTGGACCGTACTGGTGCTGGTTACCTGGTTGCTCGGAGGTTTTTCGACGGTTGCAGGAAATCGCGCACAGCTTGCATAGATTTTCGTCGCATACCTGCAGAGTAGATTAGTACATCCCCATTACATTACACCATTACATAGAGTACAGTACATTCCACCTGTAAAGCCCCGCTCAAATCTCGCGAGCCATTGCGGGTGCGACCGTGCTAAACGTGCGGTCGTGGCCGCGGGGCACGCAGGATTATTACGGGCATCGGTCCTCTCATCTATGAGAGGCCCCGCCCTCTTTTTCGGTGGCGCTGGAATTGACGTCGGAGTAGTCCAGCAAAAAAAAAAAAAAAAACCTGTAAAGTTTAGGTAGCTATAATGCAACTGGGTGCACTGACAGCGGCATTTCCGTCGCGCCTCCTCCGCTTACCCACCGCTGCTTGGCAATCATGGGCAAACTCCTTTCTTAGGGAGGCCGGTGATGATGATGGCATAGAATGAGATTTCCTGCCCTAATTCAACCAGTGCTGGTAAGGTTACGCCAAGCCCCCTTTCCGGAGTCAAAGACTTTATATCTGCTAGATCAACTGCCTTAAGTTCATCAGTTATCAGTGCGTTAGACCATACTAGCGGCCCACACCAGCTTCGCATTTGCAATGAGGATAACAAATAGTTATTGTTTGTTATCCCTAAGAGATAGACTTTTGTAGACCATTTTAAGGTGTACAATACTGTAGTACATTATTTAGATCTATCTCGTCGGGTTTAGCCAGAGTTTAGAATGTAAACTCATAATTACTTAGTTTTTTAGTTTTAATAGTTTTTTCACGACATCACATCAAAAATCTCCAAAGTTATCAGTGTTTCTCAACTAAATTATGCATGTGTTATACATATAAACCTTCCTCTTGAATCGCTATATTTATTTTAAAAAACCCCTTCAATATCCATTGCGTTGTTTTTAATATCTAAGCGTACATTGGGACAGACAGACAGCGGGAAGTGACTTTATTTTATACGTAGTGATTAATAGCAACATTTTCATCACAACAGTACCGCTACACATCATCCTCCCCAAAAATGGGATTGTTTGCCCATAATTGCCGCGTGCCGTGAGGTACCGGCAGAATAGAATATTACCTCCCACGGCACCAGGTGTCGAAAGAGGCGACTAAGGTAGCAGAATCGACAGATGGCGGTATCCAGCGTAACAGTACAGCTAAAATTCCAGTCGCTTAAGCTGCGCTCTGCGATTGCCAACACGCTTGCCCAGCGCGGTAATTATGGGCAAAAAACCTCCTTTCTTGTATGCAGCTGTAGACTTACTATGACTGGTGCGATGATGATAATGAATTGCCGCGTTGGGCAGATTTAGCGGCAATCGCAGAGCGTATCAAACGGGAATGCTGCCTATCCCCGTCCTGTGTATTTAAACTACACTGTTTCGGATGGATATACCGCCATCTGTCCGTTCCATTGCCTCAATTGCGTATTACGTCACCTGGTACAGAGGGATGTACCTGTACCCTGCGTTAAGTAACTATGGTATGAGACTGGAGAATACGTCTGTCTGTCAGGTTCCGGAAGAGAGTAAAGAAGCACCAGTGGAAGCAGAGAGGCGAGTCTGAAGGCTCCAGCGACGAGGCACCACTCAGCAGGATAGCAGAAAATGACACCGAGAAGCCGCGAGCTCGGATTCCTCAACCAGCGACCAATGCAGGTTCTTATCATAATTTGACCATTTCATTTTTGACGGACCGGCTGGTGCAGATGGTAGTGATCCCATCTTGTGCGCCAGTGGGTTCTGGATATCTGTGTTTGTTCTGTGTCTGGGTGTTGAGTATATGCATTTAAGTAGTGTATTTGTGATTCCTCTGTTGTCTGGCATCCGTAAAACGCTTGTTTTAAGCGACTTACCACGGAGTCAGGTCTGCATATGAGACTCAGCTATCTGCCAGTGAAAGTCCCATCAAAATCTATAAAACCGTTTCTCACTGGGTGGGGGTGGGCAGCAGCATCCCGGTTGTGATAGCTACACTCTGCAATGCCAATACGCTTACCCAGCGAGGCAATTACGGGCAAAAATCCCCCATTCTTGGGGAGGCTTATGTCCAGCTGTGGACTTCCAATCGCTGTAATGATGGTGATGATGATAATAAATGAATAAGTAAATTCACAGAAACACAACCGAAGGTGCAATCTCCTATGAATTTGGACGAGAGAGAAATATTGAAGAGGGAGCCTCTGGTATTGATTGAGAAGACAGAGATAGTCGCGCACAAAACCATAGTCACGAAAGGGGCGGAGTCGTCGGAGGGCGTAAAGGAGAAACAAATTGAAGATAACAAGAAAAATTGTGGTATTTGCAGTTTATCGTTCCGCGGTGAACGAGGTCTGAGGTGAGTTTACTCAATATCAAACCTTATACTTGCACTCAAACTCAAACCTTATACTTCACTCAAACTCAAACCTTATACTTACACTCAAACTTAAACTCATATACTCAAACTCATACTTTAAGTCATGCTCAAACTCATACTTAAACTCATGTTAAAACTCATACTTAAACTAATGCTCAAACTCTTACTTAACTCAAAATATTCTTTACTAGCAGTGTCCCGCGGTAGCCCTTAAGGCTGGGTGAAGAATTCCAAAGAAAAGGCAAGTATTTTTCTGTAAAGAGTCTGTGTACCGATTTTTTTACTTTACAGAGGGAGCTCTGTATTTGAGCTACACTATTTTGGATGGATATACCGCCATCTGTCGGTACCTGGTACAGGGGGAGGTACTATTCTACTCTACCGGTATCTCACGACTCGTTAGCCCAGAAGGTTAGAGCGCCGATATCAACTTATTTAAATTATGTGTATAGACTAACTTGTATTACTCTCATATTCCTGGTGACTCTGACCCCACTGGATCATAAGATCTATCATGTAAATTAAGCCAACTTTAAGCTTGTCAGCCGGCACCAGACGGGTCTTAAGTTGAATGCAGACTGATCACTCGAGCCACCAGAAGGGAACTTGCATGGAAAAATGGTGGTGATAAAGCTTCTATCCATACCGCCGTCAGTCGCTTCTTACGACATCTGTCGGTACCTGGTCCAGGTGGAGGTACTATTCTGTACATAAAAATGTATACATTTTTTTTTTCAGGCGACATATGACTATGTCACACAGTCTTGCTGAAAACCTGAAAGTTAAGTATGAAAATAACCAAAATTAATAAATAAAGAAATAAATTGAATAAAAGGTAACAACCGCCTGGATGCACAAACGACAGATATCATCCCTGGAGCCTTGTGATTGGTGACTGGTAAACCGGCACACTCGGTAATCCGACACCGGCCTTGCAGAGGGTAAGAGTGGGTATCGGCCTCGGTAATCCGACATTTCAAAGCACGATTTAACAGTACACATATCGTCGCGTAAGTTCTAACCCAATTAAGCCCAATTATAACCCGATATTACATTTCTCACCGACGCAGTAAACGTTTTATACCGTGTTTTATTGTTTACACGAAATCTATTTTGCTCCAACTAAATGCACAAGCGATTAGTTTACAAATGATTTTATGAAACGTGAGAAATGTTTTTCCAATTGTTATAAAGTGTCAACATTTTGACTTACGCTGTGTTAGAACTTAAACGACGATATGTCTAATTTAATAGTCCGACAAATCAGGTTGTCGGACTACCGAGTGTAGTAGTTAAGTTTTACAATTTGTTTGATCTCTAAATTTGTATGAAGAACTGTCAAAGTCGACTTTATATTCGCAAGTTGACTGATACTGGTACTTATTTGCTAAACGAAGGCTACCTTAGACCGTGCCTTAGAGGCGCTGTTGAGAGGTCGCCGCCTGTCTCTAGCCCCCTAAGGGGCCTCCACGCTTTACAAAGTCGCACGCGCACCCTCTTTGCCCCGGTAACGCTGGGACTGACGTCCGAGTCCGTCAGCACTACGCTCTAAAAATAAAATAAAAACAAAACTGTATGCGGTTGTCTCTTTCATACGTATAACGGTGAAAGAGAACAACATTTACGTAAACTTACTTTACTTTTTAAACACGTCCAACAGTGATGTGTCTTTGTGAAAAGTCGTTTGTATATTCAATTGTAGTGGAATCGAGCAATTGAATTATTCATTAACTAATATGGGTGTTCTGGTGAAAGCAACTAAATGATGTAAATTATATTTGTTATACAATCTCCGATCTTATTTCACAAACGATTGGGTTTACAATGTGACAGGATTTTGGTGTTGAGGAAAATCTTTCATATATTTAATTACTGTAATTCAAAATTACCAGGTTATGTGACATATTAATCACACGCAGTCGTTAGTGATATCCACGCGGTGACACGAGTGTGTATGCATGCTTACTTTTAGGTATAAATTTTTTTTTTTCTATATGTATATTCAATCTTATCATTCATTATTATCACCAAAATTTGTGACATTTAATGAGTCTAAAGTAAATTTGATAAAATACATAATTCAGAATGTTAAAATAGCATCAATGTGCCTCCATCACTTTTGAGACCAAGAAAACACGCGTCCACTTTATCAACCGAAGTACGTTGTGCCTGACTCAGGTGCATATACTGCCATCTGTCGGTTCAATGCGGCACTAAACTTGTCGATTTAAACACTAAAATTTGTAAACCTGTTCCAAACACATTATGAACTCATTCGCTTGTGACATAAGGGTTAGAATTGTATAAAGATTTATGTTACTTGAGATGCTTTTCCTGCGAGTAAGGTTTATAATAATTGTGGTGGTTATGTGCAATTTGTGCCGACCAGGGCTAGGCCTGATTTTACAGTGTGTGCTAAAGGAAATAGATGCGTATTCCGTTTAGTTATAGATCATATTTGCTTGAAGATACAACTGTTATAGATGTCGCTAGTTTCTAAACCAGTCGACGCTGTACAATTAAAAGGTAGTGGAATCCAAAAAAATAGTGAGGAAAAATTTATTTAACACGCTGTTAGAAGCACGAAGCGCAATTTTCATTGCGCTGTGTCGACTACCCACTCGGCGCAATCTATAAACGGCATCAGATTGCGCCGCGCCGTTTCTGCCCGGTCGGCGCAAATCGCATTGTGGTCATTATTACCTATTTAATAGGATAATTGGTGGTCGTGAACTATTTTGTTATATAATGTTTAGGTCTAATTCGGTCGGTCGCCATGCGGACTGCAGCGGGGATTTTGTGAAATCACTACAGTCAACACTATTTTATTTGGTCGCTCTTTAGTCGGACACCTATAAGATTTGACGCATGTTCCAAATAATCATCATTAAGCAGTCGTAAAATTTCCACTGCTGGACATAGGAAGAGCTTAGTGGCAAATGCCAAGCATAGCATCGCGACGGGAATGTTGCTGCCCATCCCCGCCCTGTGTCATCTACTGACTACCTGAGCTACACAGCTTTAAGTGGTTATATCGGTCGCTATCGGTCGGTTCCGGTACCTCAGATACCTCTTACGGCACCAGATAGGTACTATTCTAATCTGCCGGCACACCACGGTTTTGTAGAAGAATGCACAAATTCATTGCTAATGATTACCGTGTAATTTACTTCATGCTCACTTTGGCAGCGGCTCTTTAAGATCGCTGTGCAACATTAAAACCGGCCCATAGCTGATATTTCCCGTGTACTTTACATATCAAAGCAAAAGTTTTTTTGAGAACAAAAGTGGTATCTGTGTTTCCTATATATATAATAAAACTACTCTTTTAACGGCTTTAAAACGTGATTCATTGAAATTAATACAGTTTTTGTTAACCAAAATGTCGAACAAAAACTGCAGTTTTATTTGTAATCAAACTTTTGCATTTTTCGCCAGAGTCTCTTCTCATAGTGCGTTCAATACGCACAAACTTTTTTGACCTAGTGAACTCTGTAGTTTAGACCGAATTTTGAATTTCCAATCAATCCTAACATTTTGTATAGCAATAAACAAGTATAGGCAAATTAGTGACTAACGAAACGTAATATGAAATTAGTGACATTAATTTAACAGTCACTAAAAAAATAGTGACTTTATATTAGCGTCACTAATTTTGAGTGCGGGCAACACACGGTGTCACACTGAAGAGCGTCAATTTAGAATAATGTGAACTGTAAGTTGATCACTTTGTGATTATATCAATTGTCAGTATGATTCTGTCACTCACTATGGATAAATTTAAACTAGTCATTTAATTAATTCAAAAATTTCGGCCCATGTCTAATCCGACATATTTGTAAATCAAGTCTTCGTGTTTCACATGTCATAAGAGATGAGAGAGAGATGTGGTGTAACAGATGAATTTGTCACAACAATAGAGAAATGTATGTTGAGATGGTTTGGACATAGAAAGGATGCATGAAAGTGGAATGACTGTACAAATATATGGAGCGGAAGTGAATGGAAGGGTTTAGGACGACCGAGGCGAACATATCTTACCAGTTAGAAGAGATATTAAAAACGGCAAGATCAGAAGTACCAAGAATAAACGAGCGTGTATGAAAGGACTAATGCGAGTAAGGGAAGCGTCTCTCTCTCTCTCTCTGTCTCTGTCTACCCCTATGGAACACAGGTGTGATGTATGTATGCGTTTAATGTACCTCGGTACTCGTATCTAATCTGACATTTGTAAATCAAATCTTGTGTTTCAATTTATAGTCGAATAGTTACTGTAAGAAGAAATGTATGTCAGTACTCTATAATCCGACATATAGTCCGATACTTGCATAAGGATCAGTCTGATTGTCAATATGATTTTAAAATCGCAGATCTGACAACATACGTTAAATTTTTTTGTCCCTCATTCCGGGGTGGTAAGAAAGAGAGGGACTGCGAGCGGTCGCTTTAATAATTGAGTTTATTTTTATTTAAATTATTATGAATAATTAAAAATAAATTTCATCATAATTACAGCTTCTGCTGAACATAGGCTTCCCCAGGGGAGAAGGGGGAATTTTGCTTATAATTTCCGCGCTGAGCAAGCGTGTTGGCAAATTCTTTTTTTTATGAATAAAAATTTTCTAATAAATATTTAACTTGTCTCAATTATCAGGCGGGACATCTTAACAGAAAAATAATTTTCTATATATGCAAAAAATAAGTGTCTGTGTTTGGCCGGTATCTAAAGTACTGAACCGATTTTAACACTTGTTTCTTCATATGCTAACCCTGGCCCATAACTTACCATACTTTCGCGCAGGTGTAATGAGAATATATTTTTTTTATTGTATGTTATCCCTAAGAGATAAATATAATCCGTCGCGGACTTTTTTGAAGGTGCACAATACTGCAGTACATAATTTTAATCTATCTTGTCGTGATCAGACAGCGTTTGCTATGTAACCGCGAAAATCGTGTTATTTACACTACAAATATTAGTGTTTTTCTGCCATATTATGTATGTATTTTACATATAAACCTTTTGCGTTGTTTAAAAGATCGTAGCATCATCGGGATAGACAGAGAAATGACTGTTTTATGTTATGTAGTGAATTCAGACAGCTGTCGGGTCGCTAAGTCTTTAAATCTATTTATAGTGAGTGATTTATTAAATAGATATTTGTGTAGGTAAAATGTTTTTTAATTAAAACGTGATAGTGGAGTTTTGGCGTGTTTTCGGTACTGGATATTTGGGAAGCACATTGTGATGAAAGAGCTATTTCTACTGTCATATTCATCAGCATCAACCACTGTTTGTTCCGGCTAATCTATGAAACGGGTAGACCACACCGGACTGCCATCATCGCTGGCGAAACCAGATGGTGTTGATCATTATCATCAGCTACATAGCAGCCATAAAACGTTCACAGGTGAACATAAGGGGAGAGAAAGGGGGAATTCGCTAATGTTTGCCGCGCTGGGCAAGCGTGGTGGCAATTGCAAAGTGTAAATACGCGACAGGAATGCTGCTGCCCATCCCCGTCCTGTTGCATTTGAGCTACACTGCTTCAGGTGGATATTCCGCAATCTGTCTGTGCCGGTACTTCAGTCGCCTGGTTCAGGTATATTCCACTCAATAGTAGATACTATTTTACTCTGCCGGTAACTTAATGGAAGTGTTGCTAGTTACTACCTAGTACCATCGTCATCATGTCAAGGAGCGCCCCAAGTGGCAGCTAATAGGACCGGTTGTATGCCTGTGTCCAGCGCGCCTCGGTTTTAGTCAGATCTGATCACCTTTTGTGTGACGTGCTACGCTGCGCTTGCTGGTGCGTGGTCTCTAGAACGTCACGGCTCGAACGCCTGTCTATTCTGCTCGCCCTCCCCACTACCACTTAAACTTGCCAATCCGCTGCCCAGGAAGGGCATAACTGATTTTTGGGAATATCTTTTGTACCCTTTAGTGGTAATGGTGGTCTACCCCATTTGTTTTTATTTTTATCTATGACATTGATGTAGCCAGCAACTTTCGGGGTAGTAGCCAACCCTTATTTTGTATGCCGAAACAACTGATGCCAGTTCAGTTAGTATATTTTTAAATATGACAGTAGAAAGAAATGCATGAGGCAGGGTCGAAAGTCTGTGATTGGAAAGGAAATGTGATGTAGCTAGATTGAAATTGAATGGTACCATGGACAATATTTGCTTGACTATTTTTATAGGTAGATATTGTCTATGGGTTATTAGCGTAGGGTGGTTAATCGGACGTCTTTTGAGTACAAAATTCAAATTAAATTTTAGTCACTTTTAATATATTGAAGATTGTAGTTCTCTCCTAGTTGTAAGGTTTGAT
This sequence comes from Heortia vitessoides, assembly GCA_020976665.1. NCBI lineage: Eukaryota > Metazoa > Arthropoda > Insecta > Lepidoptera > Crambidae > Heortia > Heortia vitessoides. Next base: position 3,524,363 of record JACJUM010005599.1, read on the forward strand.
TCCGGATGTTGTCTATGGCGTGGGAAGGTTAGTCTATGGCTAGGTTCATGGCTGTACGGTTATTTCGAAGTTTCGTTTTACGGTGCTCAGTTAGGCTTGTCATTTTAGTGATATGGTTTATTAAAAATGTTATTTCAATTGGATTAGTGATGTAAGTTAGTATAATTATTGATAAATAGATTATATTTTATGTCTAAATGCATTAGACATTATATAATAGATATGTAATTGTATTTTCTTTTATATATATATATATATATATGTATATTTTAATTTGTATTCAAACTGTTTTTGCCATTTTAACTTAGCTAGTCAAAAGTTGTTCGTTGAAATATGGTGGACATATCATATAGCATATATATATAAAGATATTTATGTATAATTTTGTTAGAGTTGATCTTTGTGTTATCTGAATTGCCTTTTATGTTTTGCAAAGCAATTACATTGAGTGTTTTTAATTGCAATCTATATCGGGGCGCAGTTTTGTAAACTGTTGCTTCGATGCTAATGATACATTCTTGAGACGCTGCGGGCGTGTATAGGGACGGTGACCGCCGCCTCAACTTCTACACTTGTTTCAAGTAATCCATACTTTAATGTATATACCCGCTTTTAAAGGAAATTGCGGCGAACGGATACACGTGAAATTTAACAGTTGAGAGTTAAGATGAGGAAGTGTATATTGCTATTTTTTTTAACAAATCCACTGGAAATACTTTAAATTATTTTAATTAAACATTACACACGATACTGTTGGACTGACTGACTGACTGACTGCTTAAAATGAAGTAAACATTAATTGGCTATAGTAATTATATTCTCTCCAATGTTATTGAATATTAATGACAATCATTATCTTCATATCAGCTAAGCGAGGCAAGCGTCCCCGCCCTGTGAATTCGAGCTACGCTGTTGCGGATGGATATACCGCCATCTGTGGGTTCTGGTAATGGCCTGTATAATAAGTTTCAAGTTTCTAGCTCTAAAATAAGTTATACATCCATACAACTTTTTATCCCCTTACAACCCTTATTTCGGATTAAAAAATAGCCTATGTCCTTTCTCGGGGTCTAAAGATTGTCAGTGCCAAATTTCAACAAAATCGGTTGATAGGTTTATCCGGGAAAGCGTAACCGTTTTTATCCGATAAAAATAATAGAGTGCGGACCAAATTATATGTGTAGTTGTCTCTTTAAAGTCGTTAATATTAATTGACATTAAAAAATACAAAGTCAAGGAAAATCATGATCATGTCTGCCGTAGGACGTCCACTGCTGGACCTCCCCAAAAAAGGGGAATCGGACCCTGTGACATGCGACGGAGACGCTGCTTTCTATCTCGCTATGTTGCATTAGATTTACACAGTTTCGGATGGATATACCGCCATCTGTCGTATAAAATATCAATATAATTAAATGAAAACTGTGGCTTTTGATAGTCATTTAATTTGCTTTGTTAGTTTTGCGTTTTTTACAACATGAGATTATTTTAGGCGGGACTAGATAAGACACCTCGACTTTATCTTGAACTTCACGTGCCAGATATGTGTATCGGTTAATCATGGAAATATGACCGACAGACATACTTTAAGCATTAACAATATTAGTTTGGATAACAACGCTTGCGACCCGGACTTTCTTTTGACTCTTGAGTTCTCAAACTAAAGATAAATAAACCCCGTTTTGAAGGGGTTAAAAAATATTATGTTGAAACTTCGCTCCTTGCGGAGGTTTTTCCTAAGATTTGCCGTATAGGTTTCTCCAAAAAGGGAGTATTGAGGTTTTCACAGGGTTTGTTGCCTTGGTGTTGTGGACGCCCGCTTACCACCAGGGCGAATGAATAATGACACCTTAGTAGTTTAAAAATCTAGCCCTATATCATGCCTCCTTCGGTTTTCTTACTGTCATTTCTGAATGACGAACACAATAGTAGCATACCGACCGATTTTTGCTCTAGTTAGGTCAAATGTTTTTCTTTCTTTCTTTACACTATAATGGCAAGGCGCATTTAACTATTAAAATCTCAGACTTTCTTTTCTCAGACTCAGACGGTTTTTATTGTATCTGAATCGAGAATAACTAAGTCATTTTATTGCTTACTATTTCAATAGGGAAAATTAAAAAAAAATAGTCTGCTAATTAGGAGCTAGTATTACATGACCTTCGTCATTATCATAGCAGTACGCCAACTGCTGGACATAGGCCTGTCCAAGGAAAGGGGTATTTTGTCTATAGTTGTCTCGTTGGGCAGGAGTGGTGGCCATCGCAGGGCGTAGCAACGGGAATGTTTCACTTCAGGCCCATTCAGCTTCACTGTTTAGGATGCATATGCTGCCGTCTGCGGTTTTTGGTACCTTAGTCGCCTCTTACGACACCTGGTACAAGGGGAGGTACTATTTCTCTGCCGGTACCTCACGGCTAAACCACAGTAATAGCTCTAAATTCTGCAGTTACGTATATGTCATACGACCGCTCCGCTGTAACAATGCGGCGTTGCAGCCAGCGTCGCTTAATGCGTTAAGCAACGCGTTAAAACATTTTCGCCATTAGTGATTCCACGTGTATGTAACGCGTTAAGACGCATCCTCAATCAATATTCAATTGAATTGTATAAAGAAGATGTTTATTATACCTTTTTTATATTAATAAATAATGATGTCATTTTTATAAAAAATGATACGAATTTTAAATTGATAAGCTATGTTTCTGTTCTGATATGCCTATATTTTTTGTTATGCGTGGTTCTGATTCTGATTCGTGCTATTTGGTGTCCATTGCATCTCCTAGGGGCCATCCATTGGTTGCGATATTGTACTCAAAGCTGGTGGACGGTGGGTGGTTGGGATAAGTGTCAATCAAAAATAAAATCAGAAGGTTTTGTGCGAGAACGACCTAAGAGAAATATATTCCATTGTCTTATTTATGATGCAAAATATTGTGGAGTTATTTTGCGACTTGGTCTGAAGGGCAATGAACTTCGTGTGACGCCATTTGTGGGTGGCCCCGGGATGCAATTGCAATGACCAATTACGTGCCTTTTTATTTAATTTTTAAAATTAACGGTGATATATTTGATTGTTAAATGGATTCTATCTAAATTGTTGAATAGTGAGTTTCAGTGTCAGACCATATTATTCATTTATTAGTTAGTTAGTTTGTATAATAGATTTAGTGATGAAGAGACAATCTTAATTGTATTTACATAGGACATTGCAATAAAATTGGTTACTATATTTTAATATATTCTAGTCTAAATTTTGTTCTTTTAGTAATATATAGTATAGTCTTTAGTTATGTACATGTCATATTTTTATTGGATTCGGTGTTGTAAATGATTATTTATTGTAATAATTTATTTTATGTGGTATTGGAAATCTCATGACGTTTGCCTTGCGGTTCCTTCAAAATGGCGGGAAGCTATCTGACAGGCTTAAAGGGTACTCCATGTTTCCGTGAGAATGGCGGGATCTCGTGTAATTGTACAAATATCTTGTGAGATTTCTACGAAAGCCCCTTTCTTTGAAATCTGTCGGTTCTGGTACCTAAGTCGCCTATATATAGGGGGAAGACTTCTACTCTGTGGGTACCTCGCGGCAATTTTTAGCCAGACTAATTACTCTTATTTGCCTAACTTAGGTAATAATGGATGTCCATTTACGTCTGTCGTTTACTTTGGTTAAAATTATTCGCTCGCTGTATGTTGGAGTGGAAATGATAAATGTCAAAATGCTAAATGATGGTCACAATTGTGTTCATAAATTGTTGTAATGTTTAATATGAAATTAAATATATGTATATGTATGTATGTATATATGTATATATATTGAATGATCTTCCTCCCGTCGCGGTATGGCTCGTCACCGTTCCCTACATACCAAAAGTAAGCCTAATTCCAATAAAATTTTTATTTTATAATTGGGAACATGCATAATATACTCGTATATTGAATTTATAACATCAATAGTATCAGTGTTAAAGCCAGAAAGCACATTATTAGTAAATAAAGTGCCGTCGTATTTAAAAATTTAAATCTCTTTTGTAACACGGGGGAACAATATATAGTAACGATTTAGTATTGTCGATCATTGACGTCCATTATGCTACTGCCTTCGCGTTAACGTTTAACGCGTTAATTAAGGCATTAAAATACGTCTAAAGCGATTTTGCTTGCACAATGATGGATGTTGGAGCAAGCGGCTTCTATTTTGCATCAGCACGTGGTTGTTAAAAGAATGACGAGGTTTAAAGTACTCTGAAATCTCTATATTTCTTATTCTATCACTCTTGTTGCAATAATACGGCCGACTAGCGTCAAATTGCGCGGTGATCTTAACTTAACGTTTAACGCAATTAGTAATGCCCTCGATAAGTGTTGGCCATGTAACGCCTTAGTTGACGTGTTAAGATGCTGGCAGCGTTGTAATCGACTGTGGCGGTGGATTGTTGATTAAATGAACTAAATCTCGCTAGATGTTAATGAATTTGTATTTGCAGTTGTAAGCTTGTTCAGGCAAGTTTTCATTTATGTCTCGTCCTAATCTAGAGGAGGAATGGTTTCGCCTAAATTATTATTTTTATTGTCAGACACATTTTTATATGTACACACACAAGTGTATCTTGCCGTTTTTAATATTTTAATATAGTATAAGAATAAATATAGTTGTAATTGAATGGGTGGTATTTGAAATCGTTAAATTTTATTGTCAGTTATATATTTAGCGTGTTGTTTTTGAATGTTCATGGATGTTGGCCTAGCAACTGATATTATTGCGTACCCTTTTCCTACCGCTGGGGTATCCATGTGTTCGGATTTATCGGAAAATAATGTCAAAGTTTTCTTTGTATATACAAATCTCCCCAGTGTCCTCTACATCTGTGCACATGTATTCCTTTTAGAGGACATTGCGCGAACGGGTCGACGTGAAATTTAATGCTTAAAAGTGATTCTTATTTATTTATTTATTTATTGGTAAACCAGTAATTGTTACACCGTGATAATATGTATACAAAAGCCAGAACTTGCAACTATGTGTACAATAAGTAGGTTCACACAGCCTGCGTTGTGCGATCACACGACATCAAACATTTCTTATTTATCTGATTTAAAACTAATTTAATCTAAGTTTAATTGATGATTTTTTCACTTTATTCTGTAGTAAGGGAAGGAAAATAAGTCAGCCTTATTTGTATACTTATTGTGAAGTCTAGAAATCAATCGTGTACAAAATGTACTAGATTTAAAAAAAAATGAAATTTACACACAATACTGTCTGAATGACACACTGACATACTTGACGTTAAATGTGTGTTTGACATGGAAATTATAAAAGTTCGACCCCCGGACGACCACCAGTTCTAATATGTTAAAAAGGTCGTTTACATTAAATTTTTTCTATTTTTAAATACAGTCGGTCGAGCGCAAGTAGGCCTGTGTTGCCGCGCTAGGCAAGCGTGTTGGCAATCGCAGAGCTATCGCGATGAAGATGCTGCTGCCCATCCCCGCCCTGTGCATTGTTTCAAGTTCGATCAAAACGAGTTCACCAACGCGCTAGTTAAATTACCTCGGATGACGCCTTGGTTTTCGCCTTGGCGCACTCGCTAGGCGAGTTGGGTTTAAGTTCTGCGGACTCGCGTGCCGAGTGACACTGGGTGGAATTATAATACTCGCGGAGCGAGTCGATGGTAATGCACGTGGATTGGACGGCGGCGGGCGAAGTGACAACTTTGCAAATGATGCGTTGAAGTTAGCGATTTTAAATGTCCCCCAGCAACGGTACCTAAGAATAAGAAAATTTTGGCCAAGCTCTTAAATGTAAGTGGGCAAACAAACTGTTCTGGAATTTGATTGTGATCCAAATTAAAAGTAATGCGATTTATGAAACTTTACCATTTGTTTTATTGTGACGACCCCCTACTTAAAAGGATAGAGTACCACCTTTGTTACTCCACTCTCCCTACCTCTACCGCCAAACATGAGTGTTCGCATTACCGAACTAGATTTTATAAACCTGCTATAAACTTA
>JACJUM010005599.1:3530393-3563646 GCA_020976665.1 Heortia vitessoides
ACCGAACTAGATTTTATAAACCTGCTATAAACTTAGTTAACGACCCCCTACTTTAAGGGATAGAGTACCACCATTGTTACTTAACTCTCACCTACCTCTACCGCCAAACAGCAGTGTTCGCATTACCAAACTAGATTTTATAAACCTGCTATAAACTTAGTGATAAGATTCGTCTGGTGATTTAAATAGGCCTATTAAAGGCTTTACTTTCAAATCGCCGAAACAAAGAAATCTATGGATATAGATTTTGCTAATTACAATTTCACAAAAATTACTGATGACCCTGTGACAACCAGTGTTATAAGAGTCATTTAAACAAATGGTGTCATTAATTGTCCAACTTTAATACTAGTCTGCCGGCACCAGACGGGTCTTATAACTGTTTATAGCAGGTTCATTACGCGAGCCACCAGAAAAGAAACCTGCAAGAAAAATTGATGGAGCTATGAGTTCTAATAACACCTAATGGTAGGTATTATTGAAACCCCGGCGTCGGCGCTAACAAGCCGTTGTCTTAATAATAGATGTAAGAGCAATTCAATTCAGTCCCAAGCAGTTTGATAATTAATATAACTTTTGAAACAGTAATAAACCTTAGCAATAAGTTTATCTTGTACGCAAATCTGGAATTTATTTAAAGGCATTTTTGTAATTATACTTGGGATTTTGTTATAAAATCTTACTCTATTGCTCTTGAAACGAATTACTTTTTATAGAGACTAGTAATAGGGAACAAGGAACCTTATAGGTACTTATTTCTAGCATTAATATTTTGTACATGCTAACATTAGGTTGTGCCCCACAGGGGTAGGAAGAGACTCGGATCTCCACTTGCTACGATCTTAGCATACCTCTCTCGCTTCACTTACTCGCATTAGTCCCTTCATACACGCTTGTTTATTCTAGGTAGTTCTGACCTGGCCCTTCTTTAATACTTCTACCTGGTTAAGAAGTTCGCCTCAGTCGACCTATACCAACTTTTCCATTCACTAGCGCTTTATATATTTGTGCAGTCATTCTGCTTCCATCCATGCTTTCTACATGTCCAAACCATCTCAACATACCTTTCTCTATTGTTGTCACAACTTCATGTTTGATCTCTTATCGCACTATTCCTTACTCTATCTCTTAAACTCACACCATACATACTTCGAAGTACTCTCATTTCCACAGCATTTATTCTACTCGCGTGCTTCTTCTGCCGTACCAACATTCACTACCATATAACAATAATAATAATAACTTTATTCAACAACAAAAACTTAAACTAAAATACACTTTAATACTTAAGTACCTAAGGTTACCTTTAACGGTTAACGTTACCTTTAGGTCTAGCCTATTCTTATAGGCACCTAATATGTCAGTGTTGGAACCAACACGCCTCTATGAACAGCCAGTCGTGCACTTTTTGACTCGTTTTGACTGTCCATACGGTATAAATGTATATCACTGTTTTTCAGAAAATCAGTTATATTTGTGTTAAGTTGGTATTATCCTGCTAATTAGTCGACGCAAGCTGTGTTGTTATATATGCATCTATTTGACATGCAACATCACGCAGAACTGCTTTGTGGATGTGTATTGAAATTCTGACCCCTGAGTTTTGGAGGTGAATAGCGTGAAATGACAGAGTACCGCGAAATGTAAAAAAAAGACTTGTTAGATTAGAACGTACACATTGCTATCCGGAGGAGTTCAAAACCAATTGTACTAACGATACCTTAACCCGATGTCACTTGGCAAGAAAATAACTGTTGTAATTTAATAATTAACTGCCACGTGTAATTGGAAACTGTAATCCGTGTTGTTGATAACCGTTTTATTAACTATGTTCAACATACCTTAATGCATCCATAATAAATACTTAAAGGATGAATGAAAGTGGAAACACTACACGAATATATAGAGCGGAAGTAAGTGCAAGAGTTGGTATAGGACGACCGAGGCGAACATATCTTAACCGGAATTGCCAGGTCAGAAGTACCAAGAATAAAAGAGCGTGTATGAATAGACTAATGCGAATAGATACCCGAAACTGAACACGGCTAAACATGAAATAGCAGCAACATGAAAGAACTTATTAATATCCCAGCTGCAACCTTGATTTAACCATAAAAATAGCGAGAGCGGTCAATGGACAACTCCCTCTACCTAACTAACAAATCGTCGTTTAAGTTCTAACACAGCGTAAGTCAAAATGTTGACACTTTGTACAACTGGGAAAACATTGCTCACGTATTTACCGTGCGAGCTTTTAAAGAATCATAAACTGGTTGACTTGAAATCAAGACGTTCACAACTAGAAGATATGTTTTTTTACGACCTTTGTAATAATAGATAAGATAGCATAAACATAACAATAAAAATAAAGTATGATGGTATACATACCAAAAAAAAGAATGTGGTGTAGCATATGCTACATAATTTCGATATTGAGAGTCGCTCGACGTTCAAAGGACCTGGCAGCGGTATCAAGACACCGGTTCCGTCGAGAGAAGGCCTAGTTCTGAAAGAAAACCATGTACCCAACTACGGGATGATCGTTTTCTTGTGAGTCGCGCATTGAGAAATCGCAAGTCTTCGTATGTGGACCTTAAGAACAACCTCGAAGAAGTAAGAAATGTGCATATTAGTCTATGGACGGTCAGCAGGAGGCTTCTCGCAGCCAATATATGCAGTCATCGCCCGGCCCGCGGCCCTAAGTTACTCCGTGAGCACAGAGTGACCAGGCTTAGGTTTGCTCGAAATTGTGAGTGGACTCAAGAAGACTGGAATAGGGTATTGTTCTCCGATGAAGCCAGGATATCTCTGTTCAGTGAAGATCGACGTCGACGAGTGCTACGAAGACGAGGAGAACGCTCTGCAGAGGCTTGTTTTGAAGAAATCACATCTCATGGTGGAGGCTCTCTCTAATATAATTAACAATTAAATAATTGTTAATTATATTTTTCACAATTACAATTGATTAGTAAACTTAGCAATCGATAAAAATTTCGTAAAAATTTTACAGATTCGTCAAGTTTTATCTGCTGCCCACCGTGCATTTATCCTAACATTATAAAGTACGTAAAGTTTGTTTTGTTAAACGCGCTAATCTCAGGAAACGTCCTATATAAAAAAATATATATCAGTGTTAGAAAGTCCCAATTGTCGAGGAAGGCTATAGGCTATATATATCACGGTGGACCGATAACAGCGAAGCATAAATGACACTAGGTTTGTTTTACAACTAAACGCGAGTGTCACCGCGAGGCGCTGGTAGTAAAGTAGGATACTACTTAGGATAAATTTATCCTAAGTATTTGTAACTAACAATTATTTAACAATTGATTGTCTTATTTAAGTTTACTTTTATATATACAAATATTATTAAGCCAACGCTACTATCTTTGTATTCATTTAGTACTGTACACTACTGTCTTTGTATTCATTTAGCATTTAAGATGTATGACTTTGATTATCCTAATAAATAAATAAAATGCGTCACAACTTTCAATGTAAAGGGAATACGATGCTATAAATTCATTTAATACAAACTATATTGAAATAACCGTGAGTGCCTTCCACTGCACCAGGTGTCGTAAGAGGCGACTTGGGTACCAGAATCGACAGGTGGCGGTATATCTATCCAAAACAATGTAGCTCAAATGCACGAGTGGGGATGGGCTGCAGCATCCCCATCACTAAAGCTACGCTCAGCGATTGCCAACACGCTTGCCCAGCGCGGTAAATATGGGCAAAAAACCTCCTTTCTTGGAGAGGCCTATGTCCAGCTGTGGACTTCCAATGGCTGAAGTGATGATGATGATGATATTGAATTATTGACGTTACCACCACAGCACTAATTGTGTTATTAGTAATAAGAATTAATATATTATTCCTATTATAGTACTAAATAAAGATTGACGCGATCAGAATAAATTAAGTTAAAATGAGAGCACTTCGAATTATGTATTAAATAACCCACTCTCTACTCTAGGAGCTACTTTCATGCTAAAGTATTGTACTCCAGGTACACTAGTTATACTATTAGCACATTCTGAAGGAGATTATGGGAAGCGAATATTTCGGAAATATTTAATTGTTTGTTAGCTGAACATTTAACAAATCCCGTAATTCTAAAACTGTTAGACGTAGATTCCTGATTTTTTATAAATATTTGCAACGAGTTTATGCCTACACATAAATGAATTAGTGTAATCTATTTTTTTTATTTGTGATACTACTAGAATTTATCTGATGAGTGACTGATGAGTGTGAGTCAGTGGTTCAATAAATTTGATTAGAGATTAAACCCAAACTACTATTAGGTTAGAGACTCAACAACGAAATAAAAAATATTGTTTAATTATTATTAATATATTATAATTAATCTTGTTTATGTTCAAAAGGAATCGACAAATTTGTATCATAAATTACTGTTATCCAAGTCATAATCGTTATGTCAGCGCATCCTTACGAGACCATAATTTTTTTGTCTGTGGAATGTCATAGTTAAGAATGATCTGTCAATTATCTCGCAGTGATTATACTCTTGACGGTGAAAATAAACACTATAATACTATTTTGTAATATAACTATTATCTCGTGAAATATTAATGTTGCCAAAAAATGGGCGCAAAAACACCAACTAAATTAAAATTGCGCCGAAAGACCTTCAAATGCGATTCATGCCCAAAGAAGTTCTTGAGCGCTCAAGCGCTGAAAACACATCAACATTGTGTTCACAAAATAAAAGCTAACGCAAAGCAACCTAAAGAGAAAGCCAAATTACAGTCACTACTTGGTAAACCGGTGAAGAAAAAAGACGAAGCGCAGACGAAAAGTGTCTTGATACCAAAGAAAACTGTCCGTCGAAAGGTTGCACCTCGTACCGAGGTCGGCGAGCCTCCTCAAGTGTCTGACGTGAGAAAGATAGAGTTCGAATGTCCGTTATGCCCTGAAATATTCTCCGTTTACTTCTCAGCGGTTAGACATATACAGAAATTTCATTGCTTGAATGCAAAAGGCGAAAAAGTGTGAGTAATTTAAAGCATTATTGTGTCAACCACGAAGATTTGATGATGGACTATGTCATTTAATGGAAACTTAACTGCTTGATAAAGTGTATGTGTCAGTTCCATGTTCTTGTGGTTACAATTATATTAATATTTGTATTATAAATATATATAATAGTTGTTAACACATTGCATAAAAATAATGTTTATACAAGTTATGTTAGCATTTAATGATAGTGAAGGGGAAAGGAACACTGAACTATTCAAATATTAGTGTTTATGTGAGTTTTACTAGAACTTCTAGATGTAAGCTATTTGACAATGTAAACAAAACATTGTGAATCAATTATCCATTTAATTTTTTATTTGACCAGGTCGACAATCAAGCCCACTGTCTGCATGGTAATAGGTGGCACTGCCGCCTATAGACCCTTGTAATAACACAAAAACTTAACTAGCACTTTGCCAACCTTGCAACTTCATGATATTATGTCACATTACTCAATAATTTCACTGTCACTCACCATTCAAACCGAAACAGCACTGCTAACACTGCTATTTGGCGGTAATAATAGGTGAGAGTGAGATACCAACGCAGAAGCCCTTTGTCTACCTCATATGTTGTATTATCATTAACCAAAAATATTTTTGAACCCAGTATACAATGAATTTGTAAGCTATTGACAATGGATTAATCCTGAACAAGATATAATATACTTTCTTGTTATAATACACTTAAAATCCAAACAGAACAAAAATTGCTCAGGTTAGGTCACCTATCAGTATAGCCAAAGTATTATCGTAGAAGGCCTATGATAAAAGGCACACAGATCTGTGAGATACACATAAATTTAATTCATAGTAATAATTTAATTAATAATAAAATTACTATACATAAAATATTTATCATTATCATCTCAATCAGTCATAAAACGGCTGATATGATGATAACAACTGCTGATGATGATGACAACTGCTGGACTAAAATCTCCTTAGAAAAGGAGGAATTTTGCCAATAATAAATGATTTGAGCAGGTGTGGTGGCATTCACAGTGTATAGCTTTGGAAGAGGAATGTTGCTGTAGTCCATCCCCACCGTGTTGCATTTGAGCAACACTGTTCACTATGTTTTCATTGTTATACTATAACACCTGGAAGGAGAAGTTTCTTACTATGTCAGCACCCTACCCAAGTCTATGTTTTCAGACTGACTCGGGAGACTACAAGATAATTAGCTTCAAAAACATTATGTTATTGATACCTGACAACAGAAAAACAAGTAAACAAGTAAAGTAATATACTTACACGAAATCAAAATGTTAACTATGTAAATGTTTATACTGGCTGGGGATTTAATACTACCCCTGATACCTACCAAATGGTCAATCTGACCTGTTAATTAATAATGACTAAGATATAATTCTCTCTGTTTGCAGACCATCCAAATCACCCGACTTGATTAAGCCTGTCCGCATAGAACTCTGCTTGAAATGTAACAAGCGGGTACAACCCATGGACCCTCACACATGTTTAGACCTGACTTTGGAGCCCAAACAGTTTTATGTGTGTTTGGGTTGTAACCAGCAGTTTAGCAGCATACAGCTGTTCGATTTCCACATCACCGGGCTCCATTGCGATGATATAGAGACAATGTTTTTTCCAATGATGAAAGGTAATTTTTTAAACTATTATGTACTTTTGTAAGTTGCGTCTATGGTACCGGAACAGACGCTAGTACAGGCTGATGCACCCAACTATCAATTCCTGCCGTTTGACTGAATTGAGCGTAGGGTTGCTCGAATTGTCGGCCGTCTAGGTTCTGAGCCGTCGGCTTAACCCATTGGCATTGCAGCTAAGTTTCTACACTGTACCACTAGCAGCTAGACTATCGTACCATCCCCCCCAAAAAAAGCGCTCTGGCGGTATTCCTAGAACGTTACGACTTCGAGACCTTCAAGAGTCAGTCTGTTCTCTTAAAGGTAGACATCGCACCTGGTGTAGTCCTGTGATGTTGCTGTCGACGCTGTTCACTTATTGTCCTGCACTACGCCTGCTAAGCGTGACAGTTTAGCAGTGGAACGCCACGGCTCTTAAAATTCGATAATAGACCGGATGAGTGAAAGTAAAATTGCAAAAATGATTTATAAGGCTCTTCTTGTCTTGAAGGGCCAGGTCAGAAGTACCAAGAATAAACGAAGGTGTATGAAAGGAACAATGCGAGTAAAGGAAGCGAGAGAGGTATGCTAAGATCGTAGCAAGTGGAGATCCATAGCCTCTGCCTACCCCGATGGGGCACAGGCGTGATGTATGTATGTATAAGGCGAGTTGGATTTCGTAGGGCTTACGCTGTCATGGTCATAGCTACTTGGCAATTTTCCACATATCTACACTACTTGAGGTAGATTCTACCGAAATACTGGGCTACTTGGCGACGTGGCATGATATCTTCGAGTTACAAGGTTGGCAATGCTCTAGTGATATCCTTTTGATATTACGAGGTTCTTACACATCTCGCTAACTGCCTTGCTTGCTGTTGACCTGGTCTAATAAAAAAAAAATCGTTTATAAAGTTGACTACACCCACGCGCCTCATTTTTATATTTATATGTGCTGTAAACTAGTGGCTTGACCACCACCACGGAAACCGTTCATTCATGACCCTCATAATCACCATAGCCGTCGTAAAACGTCCACTGTTGGACATAGACCTCCCCAAAACTGGGTATGGCAGAGCGTAGCTTCATGGAGGGAATGCTGCTATCCATTCTCAACCTGTTGCATTTGAGCTACTCTATTTCTAGTGGATATACCACCATATGTCGAATCTAATATCTCCAGTCGCCTCTTACGGCATATGAGGTAGACCTCTTACAAAGTTAGTCTGCATTGGTACCTAACTCTCACCTATTGCTACCGCCAAATGGCAATGTTCGCATGGCACCACTCGAGGGTGCTTCTGAGACTGGTGTGCGATCGATTATCGGTCGAGGAGCAGGGACCTACTGGCTGCAGCATCCTCGTCGCGAAGATGCGCTCTGCGATTGCCAACACACCTGGCCAGTGCGGCAAAAATAGGTTTAAATCACGTATCATGGGGAGGTCTATATCCTATGGTGGATTTTATAAGGCTCATATGATGACTTTAAATGGAATCCCAAAAATGACTGAGAAACACAGTCATCATCATCATCATACCAGCCATTAGAAGTCCACTGCTGGGCAAATGCCTCTCCAAGAATAGAGGAATACTGCCCATAATTGCCGCGCTGTCGGTTCTGGTAACATAGTCGCCTCTTACGACACCTGGTGCAGTGGGAGGTACTAAATCCACTCTACGGATACCTCACGAAATGAGAAACACGTGTGGTTGTTTGTTATACATAATTTTTTTTATTTGATTGTAGAATTTGTATCCTGGAAAGAAGAAATGGAAACTCTAGTCGACATTAAGTATCTAGTTCTTGGAAAATGCGTTAGCAAACAGATATACCGATGCACCCACCCACCTGACAGTGATAAGTTTGTATCTTTTATTTAATAATTGTAAGCAACTTTGATATTTAACCGATATCTCAAACATAAAGGGGTCATGGGTTCGATTTCCAGGACAAACATTTCGGTGACGAACCTTCGTGTTTGTTCTATGCGTGAATATGTATTTGGTTATATTTTTATTTCCTCTGTAGCCTGAAGTGCGTAACATCAGTGCTTTGAGCGACTATTCTCCGAGGTAAACTTCATACAAAGGCCGTCTGCATCGCTTTCGCATTACTGTATGGTGTGGAGGGCGAGAGAAACTGTGAAATTACCGGGTAAATGTGACATGGTATTTTTTAATTTTCAGGGTTGGCGACACGATAGGGATATCTTTGTGATTATAAGAGCGTCTATAAGCGTCTGTAGGCTCGTTAGTTGACCTGGTGTAATCAAAATGTCAGGTCAATGTATATAATAATAATAAATAATAGACAACATCTCATTCATTGACCTGACTCCGTGGCAAGTCGCTTAAAGCACTTGTGTTACGGACGTCAAACAACAGAGGAATCACAAATATACTACTTAAATACATATATTTAAAACACAGAACAAACACAAATATTATTATATAGATATTTGCTCTGGGTGGAAATTGAACCCACGACCCCTAGCGCACAAGATAGGATCTACTACCATCTGCGCCATCGGGCCCGTCAAAGTATGAGACGTAGTGTGAATTTTTGTACTGGCTGTTGCCCGCGACATCATCTGCGTTAAGATCGAATTGATAAATCTTCCTATATCTTCCCTTAAGTAAACCCAGTTATTTGAAGGGTAATTTCATTCACAAATATATACTTGTGACAGATTACGTATTTATTTTAATAAGGCTTTACATCATGTGGATAAAAGACCTTCGCATTATATCATTATCGTCATATCAGCCATTGGTAGTCCAATGCTAGGCATAGGCCTCCCCAAGAAAGGAGGAATTTCGCGCTGGGAGAGCTTTCGCGACGGTGATGCTGCTGCCCAACTTCACACTGTGCACTTAAGCTACACTGTTTCGGATGGATATACCGCCGTCTGTCGGTTCTGGTGTCTTAGTCGCCTCTTACCACCTGGTACAGGGCGAAGTACAATTCTACTGCCGGTACCTAACTGCCACACAAATCATCATATAAATATTCGTCCTGGGATCGAACCCACGACCAAGATAGGATCCCCACCAGCTGCGCGATCGGGCCCGTCAATCGAGCCCACACGTCTACTGTTGGTTAAGTAAATGGCATGTTGTTAGTTACAGGCAAGACGACAACATCGCGTTCCTGTGCCCTTCCAGTATGGTGGTCCGGGAGTATTCCAAAGGCATCCAAGTACATTATTACAAACAACACTACGGTCATAAGTCCAATGCGTACATACTACCGGGCAAGTACGAGAAATACTGTATAACCTCACTCATGAAGAACGTCCACTCTTTGCCACTGGATAATGTGACTGATGATGACAAGGACCTCTACATACAGTTCAAAACTCTGATGAACAGCATTGTGGTCGACTCCGCGAAGGTGAACGTTACAAACCTGAGACATTTAATAGAGAAAGCATTGGAGATGACCATGATTTTGAAGCAATTTGACGAGGAGGACGATAACATCGCCAGACGTAGCCAAAGCAAAAGCATGTCCGACGCCGAGATAAGTGTGGCCCTGGAATCCTTGCAGAACTCCAGAGTTTTGAGGAGGAACAGCACTCCCGGCGGTGAGAGGAGAAAGGTGGAGACTGTCACCGATGTACCTGTAATTTTGAACACATTCTCAATGGCCTCCGAAGAACTCCAAAAGAACGTTGAACATGTCAAAGATGACAGTACAGTTGATAAAACAACACCACACTCATTCAACGACTCATACAAGGACTTTGTTGATAGGAGTTTCAAAGCAACCGTTGAAGAGAAAAAGCCTAACAAATCCAAGTGGAAAAGTAAAGTGGAAAAAAAGGAAGATGTGACAGTTGAAGCGGCAACTGTGAATGGAAACAGTGACGTTATTAAGCATAGCGATAAGAAAATTAAGTTGGACAAGAAGAAAGTTGTGAAGACAAGAATTGGACAGTTCAAGCCCAGCATATCACCGAAGACAATAGACAAGTGTGCCAGAACTAGTTTAGAGAAGCTGAGGAAAGTGGATTTTGAATATGAAGTGAAGGAGCAAGAGAATGATTGCAATATTTTAATTTTGAAAATAGACATGTGAACATGCTCTATATATAAGTGAAGAGTTTGGACAGATATAAGTGACAACAGGACGTGTTCTCATGTTTAAATATAAAGGTGCAAAGGACCCTAAATGTGATAGGGGTCGTTATTTTTATAAAGCTGTCGTTTTGCACTGCATAGTGGGTTACCGCAGTAGAGTTATA
This sequence comes from Heortia vitessoides, assembly GCA_020976665.1. Classification (NCBI taxonomy): domain Eukaryota; kingdom Metazoa; phylum Arthropoda; class Insecta; order Lepidoptera; family Crambidae; genus Heortia; species Heortia vitessoides. The sequence goes on from JACJUM010005599.1 coordinate 3,541,295, forward strand.
CCTTCCACTTCCTGAGGAAACACTTCCCAAAAAGGGGGGGGGGGGGGGGGGGGGTAGGAAACTACCTACTATTTCCTGCCTGAGCAGCTACTTCAAACAACGAGGTGGTGTGACAGGCGGGAGTGGGGGGAATGGCACTATTCTTCTCTACCGGTACCTCACGCTATTGTAAATTAAAGAATAATATACGTATTAAATATATTTCTTTTTCTTTTATTCTACCCGGAGAAGATAAGAGAGGAATAAAATCATTATCATTCCAGCTATTGTAAGTCCACTGCTAGACATAGGCCTCCCCAAAAAAGGAGAAAATTTTGCCCATATTTGCCGCGCTGGGTAAGCGTATTGGCAATCGCAGAGCGCAGCTTTCGCGACGGGGATGCTGCTGCCCATCCCCACTCTGTGCATTTGAACAGCACTGTTTCGGATGGGTATACCGCTATCTATCGGTTCCGGTACCTCAGTCACCTCTTACGACACCTGGAACAGAGGGAGGTACTATTCTACTCCGCCGGTACACCACGGCGAGATCTCTATAATAAATCATAGAAAATAAAATACATCAGACCCCAAAATCAGTAGCTTATGTCACTTGGTGTTACGGATATTAGACAACAGAAATAACAAATATAATTAATAAGTACATATTTTTACCACCCACACACTCTTGGCGTGTCTATGGTTAATTTTCAGGGGTATCTGGCCCCTAACTTGTAAGGGCTGATGCGATGACACACTCACGTAATCGATCATCTTTAATCCTCGATGGGAATCGAACCCACGACCCTTGGCGCCCAAGTTCTAATGTGTTCTCGAATATTTTTTTTTTTATATTTATTTAACTTTATTGCACAAAATGTACAAATGGCGGACTTGATGGTTTGAATGGTTAGAATTGATGGTTAAAAGAGCTTAAAGCTGTTGAACCTCTCAGGTACAATCAGAGAATAATGAGAGAAGCAAGTAAAATATGTCTACTTATATAGGTACATATCATATTGACAGACTCGATGGCGCTTTCATCATCATCATCATATCAGCCATTGAAAGTCACGCACCGCTTTGGCTGGCGAGTTTGCAATAGCAGAGCGCAGCTTTCATTAGCTAGTGTCCAACCTGACTTGATCCGTATTTTACCATGTGCTTAGGTAATAAAGGTTACAATCCTCTTTACTTGTACATATTTTCTGTATCTGTGGTCAACGATGATGGCATGACATTTCTTGTATGTTTTACCATGGTATGTATGGTGTGAGTTTGAGAGATAGATTAAAGAATAGTGTAATAAGAGATCGGTGTGGTGGAAAAGATGATGTGACACAATAGAGAATGGAATGTTAAGATGGTTTGGACATGTAGAAAGGATGGATGAGAATAGAATGACTGCACAAATATATAGAGCGGAATTGTATTGAAGAGTTGGTATAGGACGATCGTGGCGAACATATTTTAACCAAGTAGAAGAGGTTTTAAAGAAGCGCCAGGTCAGAAGTACCAAGAATAATCGAGCGTGTATGAATAGACTAATGCGAGTTAAGGAAGCGAGAAAGTTGCTAAGATCGTAGCAAGTGGAGATCCATAGTCTCAGCCTACCCCAATGGGACACAGGCGTGATGTATGTATGTACAACTACTTTTTATTGTACGAAACTGTATTGATCATCTGTTTGTTGGTCTAAACAAAGAGAAAATTTTAATAAGGGTAATTTTATATATAAAGACCAAATAAATTTTATTAAAGGGTTTATTATAGCTAAAAAAACGGATTTTTCATACAAACTATATTTTAATAAAAATATGATATTTTCAATTAGATTTACCTTTTAGTTAAATAGTCTTGTATATAACTGTCTCCGTGGTCATACGGTTTTCATGCCGGACTACCACGCAAGAGTTACCGGGTTCGATTTATTTACTATTCATTAGAAAAATATGGCAATTCAACAAAAGACTGAGAAGTGAGTGTTACAAATGCAACTTACAATAAGAGAATAATAATACTATGCAACAAAATAAAAAAAATCACTGGAAAAGAGTCACCCTTAAACCAATTGAGGTGTATTGGTTATGTGCAAAGCGAGTAATGGCGGACAGATAACGACCGCAGCGCACCACACGGCAGAAATTGGAAACAAGTGCGGATGATCAGCTGTCAAGTGTGTTGATTGCAGAACAAAATCAAAGCAAAGAAATAGGCCATGACTGTTGTTGCGTTGTTAACTGCAAAGACAACGGCCTCAATAGCAAATGTAAATTTTATATTTTCCCAAGAGCGTCCTACAAAATAAAACAACGAAAAAAATTTATTGCGGCTGCGAAAAGAAAGAAGTGTCATTCACGGCTCATGACATTACCTTAAAGTACAATATTACTAAACAGTTTGTTTTTAATATTTTAAGTAACTGTTTACATGTTTTATTTTATCCTTTTAGTGTTGATGGTACACAATGGTCTCCAAAACCTCACGACCTCATCCTCACAAAATTTGTAGTAAACATTCTATCGGAGGAAAAAAATCAGAGGAACAATTAAGTCCAAGATACGTTCCCACGATATTCCCTACTATACCACATTTTTCTGACCAGGCACGAAACCAGTTCTTAGAGACCAGTTTTCTTTTACGTAGTGATCGGAGCGTGCTCTGCTATCACATTCACAGAGGAAATAACAATTTTTGGTATAGCAAATGTTTGCAATCCCAAAATTAAATCTGCACATACTAGCCAATTATGTTTTACATACTCGATCTTTTCCAGAATTTGTTTCAAATATCGTATGTTTCTTTTAAGTGAGCGCCGTATGCTACAGACAAAGATGGAAGTATATTACCGTTATGGAGTAAAACTGCCTTTAAACTCGTTTTGAACTATCAATAAATAGTCTCCACTCATTTGTCATATGCCTGTGACCTAATGCTGAAATGAGTCCGTCAATATTGTTACAGAACACTAAATAATCCATCTTCTTTTGAATAAAAGTTAGTCAATGAAACGTGTCGCTTTCGATAGCTTGAAATCATAACGTTAGTTTGCAAAAGATTCCATTGTTTTAGTCACAAGCCTAATATTTCTGATTTTTCTTTGGTCAAATGTAAATCCCCAGAATGTAATTGTGATTGACTAATCAAATGTGATTCAGTCATTGTTTCATCTCTAAATACCTCGCCACTAGAAGGACCAGCCTCGTCGTCTTCTACCATTGAACTTGACAAACTCGACGAACTGGAATGTATGACAACATTTTCCAGTACCGGAATGTCTGGAGAATGTTGTAGCGGCATTGACACTGATGACACATTAACATACTTCACCAAATATTTTGGATTTGAAAAACCCTTCAGTTGTCAAATAAAAGTAACAGTTGTCTATGTGGTTTTTGGATTTACGCCATTGCATAGGTACACCAAAAGTAATTTGTTTAATTTAACTTTGAGCTCAATGTACATTTCGCGTGAGCCGGTAATTTATTTATAAAAATACTGATGCTCGGAAATATCGTTAAAATATACCGAATGTATATTAAAATACCGTAACTGGTGACATTGCATAAACTTTCTGATCATAGCAAATGATTCGGGGAACTAATGAGGTCATTGTTGCTATAGACATATATTTAATATTTGTTGCCGTCTTCGTTATCAATTTTCGAAATATTAAGACGTCATTAGTCATCGGTACGAATTATATTGTTTATTTCCTTTCTCTTGTGACGCTTGAAAATTATGTATATTGTTAAAATAAATGGGATTTATTTGCAGTGTCATAGAAAAATAAGATGAATTGTAAAATTCATTACTTCGTGCTATTGTTCGTTCAGTGCACGCGAAACCTCGAGTAAAATTGATGAAGTATTGAGTTGCCTAATTTTTTTTAAATCGATCTGCATATGACATTCAACAGATACAAATATTTTTAAATTAGTCATTGAAGATGTACCTTGGACTCTATATTGACATACCTTGGTCAGACCAGAAATAAAAAAACCAAAATCTCTATAGATATTAGAATGTAAACAAATCTGTCAGTCAACACCAAATGAAAACAGAGAATTAAACAAATATGTCTGAATTAACAACAATTGCGACTATAAAATGTAAACAACAAGTGGTGAGAGCGGTGCGATTCAACGTAGACGGGACTTATTGCCTCACATGCGGAGCGGATAAAAAGATTAAGCTGTGGAACCCTCACCGGCAATTACTACTCAAAACCTACGGAGGCCACGCTAATGAGGTGTTGGACGCCGCAGGGTCGTGTGACAGCAGCCAAATTGTCTCATGTAGCTCAGACAAGTCGGTGATATTATGGGATGTAACCACAGGACAGACGTTAAGGCGGTATAGAGGCCATGCTAGTGCAGTCACATGTGTTAAGTACAACGAAGAGTCCAGCATGGTCGTGTCAGGGTCAGTAGACAACACTGTCGCACTTTGGGATGTAATAAGTCGTAGACAGGAGCCAGTACAGATTTTGAAAGATGCAAAAGATAGCATCACATGCATTCAGGTTACAGATCACGAGGTGATAACTTGTTCGGTCGACTGTCATGTACGTTTGTATGATGTTAGAGTAGGGAAAATGATATCAGACTATGTGGGCCATATTGTTACGTTTGGCAGCTTGACCCATGATGGACAGTGTTATGTGCTGAGTTGTTCAGATGGTAGTATTCGTTTGTTTGATAAGGATTCAGGAGAACTACTTAATACTTTCTCTGGACATGAATGTAAGGATTACATGCTTGAAAATGCTATTAATGAGAAAGATAGTCTTATTATATCAGGTTCAGCAACTGGGGAGATACTTTACTGGGATCTTATAACAAATAAATGTACAAACAGGCTTGTTCACTGTAAAAATAAGCCTGTGGTTACACTTAGTCACCATCCAACGGAAAATTACTTACTAACTGCATCTGAGGATGAAATAAAGTTATGGGGTACAAAAGCTTTAGAATAAAAATGAAATGAATATATTTATATTACTTTTTAATGAATTCTGTTTTCATATACAGCCAGAAAGCAGGAGCAGAGTAGAATAGTAGCTCTCTGTATATTAGGTGTTGTAAGCGCAACCAGCATGCCAATTGTAGGCAATACTCCTCCTTACCTAGGGAGTCCTATGTCTATGCAGTAGATTTCCAATGGCTCAGAACAATATTTTTCCTCATCATTTTCGATCAATCTCTAATATTATAAATGTGAAAGTAACTATGTCTGTCTATTACGCTTATCCGCTTAAACTTCTCAACCGATTTTGATGAAATTTGGCACAAACAATCTTTAGACTCTGAGAAAGGACATAGCATATTTTTAAAATCGAAAGAAGGGTTGTAAGGAGTCGTAAAGGGGAATGAAAATTTGTATGGGAGTATCACTATTTCTAGAGCTAGAAACTTGAAACTTATTTTATAGGTCATTGATTTGATATATATAAACATGACATTCAAAGTTTATATAAGTTAAGGTAAAGTACCCAAGGTATGGTACCCTAAAAAACTATGCCACATTAAACATGAACCAAGGCCAACATTACAGCACTGCCAGCTACAAAATATTGTCAGCACCTGCTGCAAACTACTGCAAACACAAACATACAAAACGTAACCTAAACCCTTGTAACTTTCAAATCTTTTGTCAATCTTGAGAATGTTTGGTAAAAATAAACCATGTTTTAAAGCTTTTAAAAAAGTAGTTTTAATACCTCACGCAAATTACTCCAATTGTTTATTTAAAAAATATATTAAAATATATATATATATAATATAAGATGGGGTGTGAATTATTACTATAAAATTAATTGGGTGGAGTGAAGTCTAAACTCCGACTGCTATTATGTAAAATATTGGGTAAATATTATTCACACACTTGACACTGTTTTATAATTAATATATATTATATTGTAATATAATTGTAATATTTCCTAACATCGAAGCATGTTTTGCAAGTATGCTTTAAAACATAGTTAAAATTATTATTATTTTTTTATACTTATCAACCACTCTCAAGATAGACAATATTGTTTGTAAAGCCATTTAAAGAGTAGTTTTATTGTAATAATTCTTTTGTATTTATTAGCTAATATAATTTTTTTAAGAATAGTGTGATAAGAGATTGATGTGTTGTAAAAGTAGACGTGAATGAAAGAGTTAGTGTAGGAAGCTGAAACATATCTTAACCAGGTAGAAGAGGTATTAAAGAAGGGGCCAGATCAGAAGTACCAAGAATAAACGAGCATGTATGAAAGAACTAATGCGATAGGTAGGCCATAACGTCATATTTGATGAAATACAACGACCTAATGTGAGTGAGGAAGTGAATTAGTTATGCCATTTAGCTACGGTCGCGCCCGTGGGCGCATGGCTCGCGGCATCAGAGCGGGATCGACGGCGATCCCCCAAAGGCGCCTCTAAAGGCTTGACCTAGGCTCGGGCGGCCAGAGTTGGTGGTGAATTTAATTTTGAAATTCAGCAAAAGAGGACGGACGGAGTGTGCCCGGCCGCTCTAGGGCTGGTGGTTATCGCTCATTGGGGCAGGGACTGCACGCCGGCGAACGCGGTGTACTGCTCTATTGAAAGAATGCAAGTGCAGTGTTAGTGAGTGTCAATGACTGTGCCAGTGAGAGGGCGAGGAAGGGCTGCGATTTTCGCGGTAATTTTATCGGGCGGGTTACCCGCAGAGTGTTACCCCGGCGGCGACAAGATTAACAAAGATTTTGTTTGTTCAGTAAATATAACAATACAACAAGAGCTATGTCTGCTTATTTATTGTGAATCTGTCTAAAAAAATCTAAAAATGTATTCAAATTAATCTATAAATTATATTAAAGGTGTCGAGGTACACACGGGATGGAACGAAGTTCCTTTCGAGGATTCATTATTATATTATACTTAATAGAACTAATCGTCGCTACACTGCACTGTTCAATGTGAAGTAGAGATACGAAACGAATAACTGGCTTGCCTTTTATGAGAGAGAGAAATAGAGACAGACAGAGAGACTGTAGCAAAAAGTGTCTTAACAACTTTTGGTCTTAATTTTTTTTCCATCGAAATACTCGATATGGAACTTCATTCAACTTCGTTCCTATAAAATAATTTGAATAATAATTATTATAATAATAATAATGAATTTCCACAACTTCTGATACATTGATTTGACTCTGTGGCAAGTCGCTTAAAGCACTTGTGTTACGGACGTCGGTCAACAGAGGAATCATAAATATACTAAATCAATACATATATTTAATACCCAGATGCAGAACAAACAGAAATACCATCATAAATATGTGTCTTGGGTGGGGATCGAATCCCTTGGAGCACAAGACAGGATCATGCGTTCAAAAATATTAAATATGCAACTGATGAGTCAACTAGGAAATCTATTTACTATGTGGCGTACTGAAATCCACACTTATAGAATTAGAAAGATCTGAAAGAGTTATTTTGATAGTATCATATTTCTTACTATATAGATTTTCCACAGTTATCTTTATGGGAAATGTAAAGTCGTAATGGTTCGCCGACTATTTTTACAGCAAACTAATCTAAAACAGCATTCACTTACTCCATTCAACCCTCAGCTAGAGACTGTAAAAAGATTCTATAACTTCATTGACCATCTCACTACTATGCTTTCAACTAAGTTCTCCAAGCGATTTTTTGTTATCTCTGACGTTATTTACACAATAATATAAACAATCTGTTCACACACCAAAAAATGCAAGCAGTACTCCACGACCTCTTCGTACACATCTCGTAACTCCTATCGGAGGAGGGCTTTAATTTGGGCAGTGTAGGACGTCAAGGTGGTCCAACGATCTGACTGAAACCGCTGATGCTGATGATAATGTCTATTGTATCCCTATTTTTAGCGAAGAGGACCCTGGATTCCATCTCAATCAGATATGCGTTGAAAAATTAGGTTTGTTTTGTGTACCTACTCACAACCTCTCGTCATTTTACGAACATCTATTCATTTTACATGCCCAAACCACCTTATCATTCCTCTTTCAATGTAACATCAATGTGACATCCTAAGGTTTCGAAATATTTAATTCCGAATTTAAATATTTCAAACCGAAATCTGGACTATTCGAATACCTACACGATTTATCTCTTTCCGAAAGTCATAGATACGGATATTTAAATTTCCGAATTCAATCTGAAATAATGCTTAAAAATACGTACTTTTATTGGCCCGATAATGATTATTCTGAAATTCAATCAGATAAAAATAAACATTATGTTTCAAATTATTCATGAAAAGCATTAAAATATATTATGTCAACGAATTTTAAATATCTACGTAATTATTAATCTGATATAAGAAACCCGAGTCGCCGTGGTCTTCCAGTCTTGGTACTTTTCTGCCATATACAAGAGTGTAATAAATGAAGAGCAAAATGAATGCACACCTGCATACATATAAAAAACCTAATTATAAATATTAGGAAATATGAAATGTTGGTTCGGTTTAAAAAATATGAAAAAAGTATATATATTTTTTAAATTTCGAATTAAACGGAATTCTATAAAACGGTATTTTGAAATTCGTGATGGATAAAATCGGAATAATGTTTTTCGTATTTATTTAGTGTACCCATAAAAACATATCGTTATAATTGGTAGGTATTATTTTTATTCGTTATTTCTTATCCGGTCATTTAATTAATCTCACACAAAAAGTCATCTGCATTGTAATATCACACTTGCCTATTCCTATCGCCAAAAGCTCACATTTGTATGTTCTGGTTTGAAAGGTGAGCGTTGCTGTAAAAAAAACTGGGTAACTGGTAATATGATATAATATCACAAGGTTGGCAACACGCTAATGATATCCTTGTGATAACACGAGCGAACTTAACCTGTGGTAATGTTGACTATCACATGAACTCTATGCATGTTTGCCGACCTGGTCTAATAATAAAAAAAAATCACTTCGCAAATACTGCTTAGTGGTTGCATTTAACTGAATTAATACTCTCTTCATGCTTAATTTGAAATACTCACTATGTACTATAATAAAGACAATTCATCATCACTTCAGCTGCTAGATGATTACTCATAGGCATCACCAAGAGATGTGGCATAAATTCTGCTTCTTATTATCTCTAAAATTCCTCCAACAGTGGTAATACCAACTATTTAAAATGGAATCACCTTAAGATACTGAAATATTTAATTCCGAATTTAAATATTTCGACTGAAAATTCCGAATATTATAATTCCTCAAGGATGAAATCTCGACAATTCAAAAACACGATTTATCTTTTTTCGTAAGTATTCGAATTAAATTTCGTGAGTGACGTGAAATGAGTAACAAACAAGTAACCGACAACAAAAAGAAAGTTTGATCGCTTTAATTCGAATTTATGGCTTGTTAAATTTTTGCACATTCATCCAAACATTTTTCATATTAATGTCGTTTGGAACTTTGATAATTAACTTTTCTGGAGTCTTTCATGTTGTGTTGTTACAATGTGGCACTATACAACAACGATACGTGAAATGAAAGAACATTATTAAGTTTAGAAAAACATAAAGTTCAATGCACTGCACTCGTACGCTTGACATTTATTCATTTTTGTTCATATGTCGTCATAATAATTTGTTATATTGTAATAAATTATTGTCTAAATTTTAAAACTTTTTTTATATGTATAAAGCAATATTATTTCCAGGAAATAAAAATATCATAATAATATAATAAAATATATATTTAAAATTTGTAGAATAGCCTCTTAGTGACTTTTATTGTATATGTATACACTATTAGATAGATATACCGTTATTTATCGGATCCAGTTACTCTTACGACATCAGGTACAGAAGGAACTACCAAGCTACTCCGCTAATACTCCACAGATAAAAATATTTATCTCTGTATAATCAAAACGTAGAAAATATATGACAACGAGTTGATAAAACGAAACGTTGAGACATTGAAATTAAAAAAAATTATAAGACAAATGTCAAAGATACAATTTTTTGGTTGTTTGTTGTTGCAAAAATATTAATTATTCAACCTTTATATTCAAATCGATGTTATAAGGACCTAGTAAACATATATTTTATTAAGCGTATACAACTGCCACTTGGTGCTATGGTGTAGATTGTATTTATAGTCTAAGAATTTGTGATGAAATTTACTTAGTAGCTAGCATATTGGTGTTTTCACTAATTGTTTGATTTAAAGAAATGCTTTTGGACCATTGAATAATTAAAAATTTATATTCACTCTGAGTACAACAATACAAGGTACGTACATTTATAACGCAATAAACTGCTTAATTGACTTGACAGTTCCATTCAATGGTCATAGGTCTATGCAATTGAAATAGTAAGACCTGTTTATTCCTTTATTATTACTTATAGGTCAATCACTGCATACTAGGATGTGAAGTGCAGATTTATCTTTATCTGAGTTCTTTGAAAAATGAAATCTGTACTGATAGCTACTGTACTCAGGCAGGTTTTTGATACTCGACACAGTTTTGCATATTTTATGTGTTTCTCTTGATTGTTGACCCTACTCTTATTAGCACAGTATTTCCAAGAAGAGCAGTATGCTGTGTGCAGGCTTGGCATAATACAGATCTATTCAGTAGGGCATTCCCTGAAGCCGCAGCTGTGACTAACCCAGCCTTCTCAGTTATAGCGATAATTGGGTCTAATAACTAGACTATACTTATGGAAGTAAGTCTGTCTGTATGTTATAAATTGTAAGATATTATTAATTAGTGCTGTGTGTTCAGAATTAATACATTTAATAAAAGAGCCTGGGCAGATGGTAGTGATCACATCATGTAAGCCAAGGGTTATGGGTTCAACCCCCACCTGGGACAAATATTTATATGATGATATTTGTGTCTGTTCTGTGTCTGGGTGATAAAAATATATATTTAAGTATGATATTTGTGATTCCTCTGTTGTCTGATGTCCGTAATTGCTTTTAGCAAGAAATGCTGTGTGAAATTATCTATTATTATTTATGAATTTATATTCTTGTTTTAAAAAAAAAACAAGGCAGAAACTAATAAAAAGAGGAGCTACACTGTAATCACATGGGTCTAATAATTCTGATCTGATTACGAGTCTATAGGCTATAGGCTGCGGTGACAATTATTGTCACACTTACTATATGCTTGTTTGTCAACAAAAAAACTAAAGCGAATATACAAACTGCATTATATTTTTGTTTTCAGCATTTGAAAAGTACAAATGGAGATAATGCAAAACCCGCAGACGAGCCATACCAAAAACTCAAGTAACCGCCAAGAGAAGAGCAACGAAGTATCGTCGACATCCAGTGAGGATGTGTCACAAAGTGATCCTGTATCTAAATACAACAGTTTTTACAAAACACATTACAGCGAAGCAGCTTCAGACAACGAAACTTTAGAACCGAGACGCCCCGTTCCGATCAGGAATCATTATAAAAGTATGGGAAATATAACAGACGGTTTTAGGAGCAATGATTTTAACAGAAGTGTAAAGAAAGTACAAAATAGTATAAGCAGTGTTGATTTAAGTCTACATCACGAGGAGATAAAGAAGTTTGATACTTTACAAGTGCCCATAGTTGGGTATGAAGTGATGGAAGAAAGAGCGCGTTTCACAATATACAAGCTGAAGGTGGAAGACGACAAAAGGGACCAATCATGGCTAGTGTTCCGGAGGTACACCGACTTTGTCAGGTTATTCTCTAGGATTAAGTCGGAACAGCCCAATTTGGTGTTGCCATTGCCTGGCAAGAGGTGGTTCAGGGACAACTTCGAGCCAGCGTTCCTGGAAGACAGAGTGAGGGGGTTGCAGGTGTTTGTGAACGCGATTCTGAGCAAACTGCCTAATCATCCTGTAGTTAGAGAGTTCTTCTGCCTGGACGAGCCCCCGCAGGTGTTCAGCTACCAGCCTGAAGTGCAGGCGGTGTACGGCGCGTTGGAGGATTCCATAACAAGTCTGAAGATGCACCTTAAACAGAAGGACGCTACAATTATACATTTGCAAAAGCGTCTAGCCCAACTGGAGTCACAAGCGCGAAACTGTCCTCAATGTACGAACCAGATTACGTCATAAAAACGAGTGTTTGTAGTGCATCTCGCGTGGAGACGCTCTATTCGTTGCCTTCTATATTGAACATATGTGAAGTATATACGATGCCGGTACCGGATGAGTAGAATAGTACCTCCCTTTGACTAGACTAAGGTACCAGAACCGACTAATGGCAGTATATCTATCCGAAACAGTAGCTCAAATGAACAGGGTGGGGATGGGCAGCGACATCCCCGTTCGCGTACGCTACGCTCTGCGATTGTCAACCGCGGCAATGATGCTACCCATTCCCGTCCTGCTGCATTTAAACTTCGTATTCGGGTGGTCATACCGCCATCTGTCTGTTCCGGTTTCTCATTCGCCTAAAACGACACCTGGCACATGGGGATGTACTATTCTTGTATTATGTATTCTATATTAATAGCTATAACGTTTAATTTCGGATGGCCGATGTCCTCTTGTGACGACTGGTTCAGGTGCGGTAGTGTCTTTGTCTTGCGCGCCAAGGTTCGATTCCCACTCAAGATAGATGGACATTTGTGGAGTATGATAATTATAAAGTTCATTACATTCGTAAATTTTGATATGTATACGACAGGGTAAAATGTTAATGTTAATTCTAGTTTAAGATCAAAAATAGAACGTGGATAAAGACTGTGAATTCCCTTCATATGGCAACACTAGATCAGATAAATTAGAATCGGCGACACTGCCCCGTTTGGTTGCAAGTCAAAGGCACAGATTTATTTACATTTCTTACAATGTCGGAAACGATGGCGCGGATGGTAGTCATCTTGTGTTTGGATTGTGGAATCGATCCCCACCCAGGACAAAAAAATACGATGAAGATTTGTCTGGTTTTTTAAAAATATTTGTGATACCTTTGTTTTCTGATGCCCGTAACACGGTGCTTCAAGCGACATCTCGCGGAGTCTGGTCACAAATATCTGGTGGCATAAAAAATTGTCCTGGTGGGTGCACCAGAACAATTTTTTATATGATTATATTTGTTTGTTTTGTGTATGGGTGTTAAAAATAAGTATTTAAGTACTATTTGTGATTCTTCTGTTGTCTTATGTCCGTAACACAAGTGCTTTAAGCGACTTATCTCGGAGTCAGGTCAATGTACGAGATTTTGTGTGAATATTATTATACACTAATAATTTTCTAATATTTAAAATAGGTTTTTCAACGCGGTTTATTTTTTTTTTATTGCAAGATACTGCCAGCACCTTTAAAGCTAACCTAACTTATCTTTAAAGTCCAGGCACAACATCGTTTGTCAATGTTGTTAAAAAGTAACCGAAACTTCGCGGAAATAAAATGTAAAAAAGTTAAATGAATCGCGTTTTAAAGCCGGCAAAAAAATGTGTTATTATTATATATATCAAGTTAATACCAAATGGGTGCTAAATATGTCACTTCTTTATTAATATTAAGGTTGGACCATTTGCTTCTCTTTCTTGTCGTTTCCGAAGAAAGAGACAGGAAATATTGTTTTGTTTTGTTTTTAGAATGGGGTATTGAGTGAGCGGTTAGTTTGCGTGAGTGACTGACTTGTGAGTTGTCGTTCATTCATTGTGAAGTGAGTGGCGCGCGGAATGGCATTTATCGAGTGAATGAATGGCAACTCGCTGTGCTGACATTCCAAATGATTTAAAGACCGAAGTTAAAGCACACCATCTATTTTATTGAATTGTTTTCCTGTCTCATTCTTTTATAGATGGTTAGAACGTGAGGCGTATAATTTTTCTAGCTTTTTTTAAATCATAGACAATTTTTTATGCAAATAGTGGTGTAGCTATTAGTTGTAAGGTTTGTGCGAGATATGAGTGATTGTAGTATGGCAGTGGCATTATCCTACTAAGTATACTTTATTTCCGACTAGCGACCCGCCCCAACCTTGCACGGGTTCAATGAAGATAAAAAATTGTTATCGCGTCTTATAATACCTAAGAGATAGCACCATTGTAGACATTTTCATCGTCTATAGTACTGTAATAGATTTCTCTGTATATTTCTTCAAAATATCATCAAAGTTTTAAAAATATCTAATACATACATACCCTATGTATGTATGCTTAGATCTTTAAAATCGATTGTTCGGAAGCGACTTTCATACTATGTAGTGATAAATATACTTGATATTTGCAGTTTGTAAAACGAGTGTGTCCCTTATTTATAAACTTGACAGTACTGTGTTTAGTAAATGAATTTGTAATTGTAAATGCAAAAGATTGGTCGCCATACTAGAAGCATTTTTTTCAAATTGTCTTGAGTTTTTTTTAGTATTGGTGATGTGCTGTAAAAAACAGATCATCGATAAATTACGTAAAACGGGGGGTTGAGTTCACTTTGTGACTGTATTAATCAGCGTCAGGCTCGTCAATAAAATGAAGCTACGCCACTGTTTCGTACTGTTCAAATTTTTACGTAAAGAGGACATACATTCTGGCTGTGCGCGTGTTAGTAAGTTGTAGCAGCTACATTTCTAATTGTTTTAGCCAGACTTGTATTTTTATGGTTTAATTTAGTTTAAAAATGTATTTTATATTGATTATTGTAACCTGTTAGATGTACAAATGTTGAATACGTTTGCTAAGCGACATGTTCCATGTGTCTTCACCCGTGACGGACGTTTGGGGGGCGAAGGGGGTAGGGGATAACGAAATTTCAAACAAACATCAAAATAATCTTTATATTATTAACATGTGTACACTTAAGGTATTCTATTGAAAATAGCTACAAATGCAAATTTTTTGTCTGAGCCATTGTTACCCGCCAGGGTTAAAATTAACCCGTATTTGCATGTACAACTGATCATTATGAAATTGTGCAATATGTAACTTATTTATACAGAAGTAGTACTGTTTCCCAAGTATATATTCACCCTCCATTTATAACCATAAAGTTGTTGATGGGTGAATGCCATAAACAGAACACTTAGTTCAACCCTCCACCGGGTTTGTGTTCCCTAAGTATAGAAGATGAAGTCACGGGTAAGAACTAGTATATATAGAAAAAATTATAAATTTGATTTATATTACTTTAAGTATTATAAAATATTTTAACGGATATATAATATGACTGTACAAAAAGCAATATCGGAAGTGCCTTTCATTTAAAAAAGTATTAAACAATTTTACATAATCGTAAACGTTGTTTTTTTTTCTATTATCTATGTAACGCATTCACTATTCATAATGCTTCGGCTCCATTAGCGGGCGAAGATTTGTAGCGTGTTGGCGCGACTAGCACATCGTGTTCGGGTATAGACTATGTTCTCGTCTACATAAAGGAAATTTTTGCAAAAATTTTTGCACTTGTTTGCTTATAACTTCCTTATTTATAATTTTAAGGAAGAAGTATAAGAAACAAACTTGTAGGCAATTCGATTTGCTACATTTTTAGTAGGGGTGATGACGAAAAAGATGTTTTCCCGTTTTGGTGCGGAGGAGTGGGAGGGGGGTAAGGGAAAAAGAAATTTAAAGCAAACATCAATTTAAATAAATGTAAAAAAATACTTAATTTTAAAGCCGTTAAAAGAAGTTTTTTAAATTTTATTTCACACATTTTACGAGTCTGAGGTCGCAGATAAGTAGTAATCATGTCTTGTGCGACACGGGCCGTACCACTTTCACTGCTGGATAAAGGGGGCTCTCATAAAGGGGGATTTTGACCTTAATTATCGCACTGGGCAGGCGTGTTAGTAAGTGTAACTTTCCTGCCAGGAATGCCGCTGCTCATTCTCTCCCAGTTGCATTTTAGATTCACTGTTGGACGGACACGACGACACGGACGACTTCACGGATCCACAGAAGTACCTGAAATTCGATCCCCATTCAGGACATTATGACATGATTGCTGTGTTCCGGCTTGAACAGTGAGTAGCAGTGAAATGCGAAATTACTGGCTAATATATATATCTCTACCGATTCTATATCGATATCTAATCTATCGATTTAGGCATAAAAGAAAAAAGTACAAATACTCTCAGTTATAAAATCGCGACAGATAATCAAAGACAATATTTACTAGAAAGAGCATTTTACCCATAATTGCCGCACTGGGCAAGGGCATACAGGAGAGTGTCGTAAAGTACCGGCAGAGTAGAATAGTACCTTCCATTGTACCAGGTGACTTGAGACTCGATATCAAGTATCCTGAAGCCACGAGGTATATCGCGCTTGAGGTATTACGAGCGTGTAAGGTACAAAAACCGACAGACGGCGGTATATGCGTCTGATCAGTGATCAGTGCAGCTCAAATACACAGAGAGGAATACAGTCAAATACAGAGGGGATGGGCAGCAGTATCCTCCAACGATTGCCAACACGCTAGTCCGGCGCGGCAATTATGGGCAAAAAACCTCCTTTCTTGGAGGGGCTTATGTCCAGCAGTGGACTTGTAATAGCTAGTATGATGATGATAGCTCTACTGCCCATCCCAACCCCACGCATTTGAGCTACACTGTCTTGGATGGATATACCGCCATCTGTCGCCTTTTACGACAACTGGTACGGTGGAAGGATTCTACCTCACGGCACTTGTATGTTTGACTCGCCCTATCATATCACCTATTTAGTATGACGTATTTTAAAAGTGTGTTTGACGTATTTTAAAAGTGTGTTTTAGTAGTTTCTATTTAAATATATATTTTTATTTGTATCCGTTTCTTTTTGCTTCTGTTTGTTTGGTGTACAATGAAGAGTGTTATTACTATTACAAACTCTAGGTATACTGTCATAACAATTCTTAAGCCACTCTGGTTCTCATGGCCTCATTTGGCGATAACTGTTTTTTCTTATAATCACTGTTAATTTTATAAATACATATAAATTAATTAAATCGTCATAACATCAATTGGAAGACTACCGCTGGTCATAGGCCCCGAGAAATAAGGAATTTTGCCTGTAATTGCCGCGCTGGGCAAGCGTGTTGGCATAAAGCGCAGTTTTCGGCAAGAGGACACTGCCTATCCCCGCCCTGTGCATTTTAACCACACTGTTTTGGATGGATACACTGCTATGTTTCGGTTCTGGTACCTCAGTTGCCTCTTACACCTGCGTACACAGCGAGGTACTATTTTACACTGCCGGTACCTCATGGCTATTTGAATAAATAAATCATTTTTACCTTGCCGTGGGGTACCAACGGAGTAGAATAGTACCTCACTCTATACCAGGTGTCATAAGAGGCAACTGAGGTACCGGGTCTGACAGATGGCGGTATATCCATCCGAAACAGCGAAACTCAAATACTACAGGGTAGGAATGTGCAGCAGTATATCCGCAGCGAAAATTGCGCTCTGCGATTGCCACCACGCCTGCCCAGCGCGGCAACTATGGGCAAAATTCCCCCTATCTTGGGGAGGCCTATGTCCAACAGTGGACTTTCTAAGGCTAATTACCATCTTAAAAGCAGGATTTGCAAAATCAAACAACATATATACAATTAATATACACATTTATTGCACATTACAATTAATCAGTCTACATTTTGATAGAAATACATTTATTTACATTAAATGGTCATTAGACAACGAATTATGCATTTTTGCATTTATCAAATTAAGCCAATGGTTTGTTAGCGCTGACGCCGGTAGTGGTTCCATTAACACCTTCATCACCAACAATTTTTCTTGTAGGTTCCTTTCTGGTGGCTCGTGTAATAAACCTGCATTAAACTTAGTTTAAGACCCGCCTGGTGCCGGCAGACCAGTATAAGATAGGCTTAAATTAAATGTTACATGTCTCTTATGATCCTGTCGGGTCATCAGGGTCATCAGTATCATAATTATAACACTTTAACTACTTCATATTACTATTGATTATTTTTGATGGTTCGAGAGTGCTTGAATGGGCCTACTTGAATAAAGAATATTTCGATATAATGAATCAGGCCACATAACCGATGGTTACAGAGGGCAATCGCTTGTATGTAGGTACAGAAGAATCCGCTCATAATGACATCGATGGGAAGTGGATACTAGTCGTATTAAGCGGAGGTCAAGGAAGGAGGAAGTCTTAAAATATATGTAAGGGCAACTATACAAAGTTGCCCTTACATATATTTTAATGAAATATATGTAAGGGCAAAAATAAAATTTTTCAAGGCCAACTGAAAGTGCCAACGAGCTATAGAGAGGGCAATGCTCCGAGTTTCTATGCGCGATCGAATCAGGAATGAGGAGATTCATAACAGAACCAAAGTTACCGACATTGCCCGGCGGATTAGTAAGTTGAAGTGGCAGTGGAAAGGACATTTGGTACGCAGAACCGACGACCGATGCAGTCGTCAGGTTCTTGAATGAAGACTACGTACCGGCAAGCGCAGCGTAGGGCGTCCACCCGCAAGATGAACAGACGATCTGACTGAAATCGCAGGATCGCGCTGGACACACGCCGCATACAACCGGATCTATTGTAGATTACTTGGGGAGGCCTATGTCCAGCAGTGGACGTCTTATGGCTGATATGATGATGTTTTAGTCTAATAAACACATTACAAAGCGTATGTAAATAATAAAAATAAATCGAAAAACGAGGCACGCGTTTGCCCCACGTAGTCTTAAAGAGACAGGTGGGTATGATAACGAAAATAAGAGGTATTAGGAATCAAGTCAGTCCCTATAACCGCAGCTCTTTTCTTGAAATAGGACATAAGCGACATATCGAAATATCTGACACAAGTGGAGTCAATATATCCGGCACAAGTGAAGTCATTATATCTGGCACAAGTGAAGTCACTATATCCGTCACAAGTGAAGTCAATATAGCCGGCACAAGTGAAGTCAATATAGCCGGCACAAGTGAAGTCATTATATCCAGCACAAGTGAAGTGATTAATCCGGCACAAGTTAAGTCATTATACCGATTTGTGATTACAGAAAATTTTAAAAAACTTAATCGTGACCTTGTGGAAAATCATTACGTGCTGGTTTTATTGGATGATAAAAAACTAAATGTTTATTAAATCACAAAGATAATTGAAGTAATGTGTTCTTGTAAATTTGGGGTTTCGTTTATGAGACTGAAAGTTAAAGACATGATGCAATTCCGCAAGCCATTGGAACCTGATCTTTTGGAAATTTATATCAAAGATGTAAAAATGATTCTTCCGCATCCGCAAATCAATACTAAAATCCGGAACTCAACCTTTGTTTTTCCTGTATCACAAAAAAGTTGCGTTAAGTGGATTCGTCGTGTTTTTATATCGTTGTAATTTATCGCTACTAGGCACCTACTTGGTTCTAAGTGCCATTAGTTTCATATTAATTACGATATTTGTTACTTGAAGACTAATTAATATAAAGACTATTTTCACTATTAAATGTTTATACTTAACGTAGGTCTGTGCCTACAGCTTAATGTGATTTTTGTAATTGAAGAATTATAAATCTTTGTAACTAAGTATTTAAATTGCTAACTACCTAATTATTTAAGTGTTTTTTAAAACCAGTCTAATTAAAAAGTGCCATAAGAGATTATTGTTTTGTTGTGACTAAAGGTCTAAATAATATTATGTTATTAAAGGTCCTATTTACGTGTCTTACTGTGAATAAACCTTTTCTGATTTATAATTAAATGTTTTGTATCATTTACTTGTGCAAACTTCAACAATTAATTCAAAACAATTAGTATAAATTACTGTTTCATTGTTGAATAAAGGGCGTTTCACTGTGTACACCCAGGTGGATACAAAGAAACACTTTCCAATTTTCAAAAAAATCCTTTTTGTGAGTTTTGGATTTAATAATTATGAAAACGATTAATGCAATTTTATACCTAATCAAATAAGCTATCTTCCTGTAAAAAACTTAGGTCCATACATACATACTTAGTCCATAGAAATGAAATTTATGTGTAACTTTGAATCCTTGGTGTTTCATTGTTGAACACTTCACCATACGCATAATACGGTGTCTAATGATTACATTTGATTAAATAATATTTTAATATAGTTATTATATAATGTATGATTAAATACTTATATTATGTTATATAGATAATATTATTGAGCAAACATTTAATTTATTTACTTACATTATATTTACAAATTAAAATGTTAGGTATACAACCGAATATCGAAATAGTTATATTTTTTGATCATTTGTAGAATTGAATTTCTTTATTTTCTAAAACATGGAATATAACATGTTTATAATATATATATATATATATATATTTATATCGATTATCCTTTTATTTTTAGGTTAAAAATAAACTTATGCGTTGCTTCTGAAAACGAAGAAACGACAATTAAAGTCTATTCTTCCACCAATTATTCTTATTTATCTATCTTAATTAACAAATCACAATAATCTAATACAATGCTATTTTTTCCATAACCTCTCAACTGACCATTGACCTCAGACTCTAGCGCTTGTCAGTTGTCAATGTCATTCAATGTCGTTCAAAAATTAAAGAAATATTATTTTTTTACATATACGAGTATATATGTACAAAAGCTCTAAATCGTGCCATTTGTTATTGAATTAACAGTGTAATCACAAATATGAACCTTAAATACATATTTAACACCTAGACACAGAACAAACGCAATTAATTATACAAATATTTGTCTTAGGTGGGGATTGAATCCACGACCCTTGGCGCGAGATAGGTTCTCTACCATCTGCGCCATCGTGCCCATCAACCGATACATGAATTTAAAAATTTGCACGATTTGTACTGCGCCGAGTGGTTTGGTGTGAAAATAATGTCTATACTGTTGTTAGAAACGTAAATTATTTTGGCTGTTCTGGTGCTATATGACGAACCCAGTCTCCGGCGAGTATTGCAACACCACCACAGGCCTGTAGGGCTCTGCTGGCGGCTGCTCCGGCGGCTCAACCTGCTTGTCATCCTTCCTCTTCTTGCACATGGGGTACCTTTTCGATTTTATATTGAGGTGCACCTGAAAGATGAGTTGATCGGTTTTTTGTATGGCATCGTTAACGAAACAGCGCAAATTAAATGCAGTGGTTGGGCGGGGATGGGCAGCATCTCACCCTTTTTTGGGGTGGCATATGTGCAGCAGTCGGCATTCCACGGCTGCTTTGAAGATGTTATATTTAGGTCAAATGGCGCAAGTAGCCACACAAACTAAGGTGAGCACTAAGAACATCCTGTGGTGGGCACTATGACCATCCTGTGGTGGGCACTATGACTATACTGTGGTGGGAACCATGACCATCCTGTGGTGGGCACTAAGACCATCCTGTGGTGAGAACTAAGAACATCCTGTGGTGGGCACTATGACTATACTGTGGTGGGAACTATGACTATCCTGTGGTGGGCACTAAGACCATCCTGGGATGGGCACTATGACCATCCTGTGGTGGGCACTAAGACCATCCTGTGGTGGGCACTATGACCGTCCTGGGGTGGGCACTATGACCATCCTGTGGTGGGCATTATGACCATTCTGGAGTGGGCACTATGACCATCCTGGGGTGAGCACTAAGACCATCCTGTGGTTGGCAGTATGACCAGCCTGTAGTGGGCACTAAGACTATCCTGGAATGGGCACGACCCACCCAGCCCTTCTCTATATACGCCTAAGAAGTGTGCACTAGCGCTGTCGGGAATCTCTCGAGGAGAAAGGGCTGCACGCGTTCGCCGGCGAACGCGCACACGGCTGTGCCAGAAATAATGACTGTAGTGTTTGTGATTGTAGAGTCCAGTGAGAGGGCGACTGAGGGAGGCGTTTAAAGAAGATATTGAGCTTCAAGCATGTTCGTGGTGCAGGTCACGACTGGCTATAGAGGTGTGTTGCTCCTAACACATGGAAGTGAATGTTGGGAAGAAGAAGCACGCGAGTAAAATAAATGCTGTCGAAATGAGAGCACTCGAAGCATGTACGGTGTGAGAAAAAAAAAAGAATAAAGAATAGTGTCTTCGTAAACCATATATTCTCCGGTCATGTACATAGGGACTTATATATAAGAACTAGCTGTGCCCGCGACTTCGTCCGCGTGGAATAGTTTTTTGGGTACCATACCTATTTACTTCAAATTATATAAACTTTGAATGTCACGTTTATTTATATCGAATCAATGGCCTGAAAAATAAGTTTTAAGTTTCTAGCTCTAAAAAAAGCGATCCATGCAAACAACTTTTCATCCCCCCTTGCAACCCCTGACAACCCTTATTTCGAGTTCAAAAATAGCCTATGTCCTTTCTCAAGGTCTAAAGATTGTCTATGCCAGATTTCATCAAAATCGGTTGAGAGGTTTAACCGGGAAAGCGTAACAGACAGACAGACAGACAGACAGACAGACAGACAGACAGACAGACA